>BGNK01003831.1:0-55000 GCA_003297005.1 Symbiodinium sp. clade A Y106
CTCTATCAAGACCAATGACACTCCGATTTCAAGCTCTACCCTAGGGGAGCAGTATGGATGAGCTATGGCGTCGAGAGGCTCTACGCTACGACGCCTAGCGAAGCTGAGGCTGTTAACCAATTATTTGCAGGGCAAACCTGGAAACCAAGACACAGTTATGATAACGCTTCCTTTTGTGTCTTGAGCCAAATAATCGGTTGTAACGTCATGGTGTGAAACTGCTTCATGATGATCTACATNCAGTTATGATAACGCTTCCTTTTGTGTCTTGAGCCAAATAATCGGTTGTAACGTCATGGTGTGAAACTGCTTCATGATGATCTACATAATAGGGCCTGGGGGCTCGTGATTTCTCAACTTACAAGATTGATAATTTTGCTTGCAAGTGCCTCATTGGGTCTAGCCTAATTATCTCGCACTTAATGATTCAATGGTCCTCGGCACTACGGGGATATATCCCTAGGGGTCGGTGTGCTCATTTAGTATATACTTTGTCCTCACAGTAGTCCCTTTCTAGGTACTTTAGGGTCAATGTATATACATATATGTATATATATACACACATAACAAATTATGTGAGTACGTGGACCTCAAGGTAGACTCAGCCAGAGCACGCCATCTCGGGATAGATGTGCGCAATGCGATCCTGAGAGACAGATGGCTGCCGCGGCGTCCAACATCAAATTAGCGATGTTTTCTTCGAACTATCCAAATCCAAATGTTCCCTCTTTGATTTCCTTATAACACAGACAGGTACTCCCTACTTCACCCTAAACCCTAAACTCTAAACAGCCAAAATGAATTGGGCAGGCCGAGGTCTGATCCTAACTCCACGGAGCCAACGAAGACAGACGGCCGACAATCTTCTTGGAGATCTATTCCTTTAAGGTCTAAGGGGTTCGAAAGGGTATCCGAGAATAAAGGGATATCGTGATACAATTTAAACCGCAAGCAGTCATAGTTTGTTCTCTTAAACTCACATCTTGAAAGTGGAACAGAACTATCCAGCAAGTCTCCCGAAACTGAACAACCAATCTGCCTACATTCTCCGTCACCCCAGGTCCTCAAGCCCTTTATCCTCCTAAATTCCTGAACACCAGAAATCCACCGAAACTCTTCTCCCTCAACGAGTATTCCTGACTACCTCTCTTGATGAAGCTGATAACAGGGATCCCATTATATTACGGCCCATTGGCGAAGCGGCACCCCATCGATCCCTGTGCCCTCAACCTGCAACGCCAAACAACAACAAATCCGTGACATTAAAGCTTCAAAACCTAGTTGCAGAGTTCATAAGCCCCCAAAAGTGTACACTCTCAGTTTTATAGTGGGTAATAATTATCCCAAAAAGTGTAAAGTGTATCCACTCAGCTACTAAGAAAACTTTGACCTTGACCCTACGCGGCCCTAAAACCCCAAATCCCTTAAGGCTAGAAACCCCACAGTCCCACACCCCAGTGGGGATCCAAAAACCCTACTGTTTTGACTACTGCAACCTACTATTCTGTATGGCTTGGGGTTACGGGTAATCCTGCTTACTTAGAGAGTCGAGGGACTCGGTAAGTAGACTTAGAAGTATCATAGCCCCCGCCTTTTAGGATGCTTATAAGCCTAGTTATTAGCTACTTACTAAGTCCCCCGACCCTCCAAGTACAGCCCAAGCACATAAGCAAAAATGAGGATAGGGATATCCCATATAAACCCCCTTATAATGAAGCCCAACAAGGTAGGGATATCCCTACAAAAAGCTTATGCTTAGGTGCTTTTTGGGTCCAGCCCCAACAACCAACCCAGGTCCCCAAGACAGGTGCCAAGGGACCCGGAAGACCCGCTCCGGAAGCTTGTGATCGCCTTGGAAACTTCGGGGTCTACTTCCTAGTTGCTGAGTCATAAGCCCCCAAAAGTGTACACTTTCAGCTTTATAGTGGGTAATATTATCCCAAAAAGTGTAAAGTGTATCCACTCATTCAAGGGCTTTGTGCCATTTTGAGCCTGAAGGATATAGGAGCCTGACTACTTACTAGCGTTCCGTAGGTTCCTTATTAATTACATCAAGTTACCATGATACTACAATAATATACGCCCCTAGAAGAGTCCTATGCATTACGGCTTGTTGTGTTGAACCTGTGTTTCAGGTGTAGGGCGCAGGGGCATCGACGTTCTGCAGGCCATGAACGGTTCTGAACTCATTTCCGCTCAGGTTCAGGGCTAAGATTACAAACTACGGGTCCAGGTACACATGTCATTCACACTAGTCATTAGTCTAAGTGGATTCAGAGGTACTATACTGTCTGGGTACATGGACCCTGAGGATTAGTGGGTCCAGGGTACACGTTTCCGAAACCCTAGGCTAAACGAGAGAAGTATGAGACCGAAGCTCGAGTATGCCTTCGACAGTGCAGCTAACCTATCAAACCGATAAGCCTTGTGAAGAAAATCAACGAGTATAGGGGCCTTTATGATTAGAATAGGGTTTTCACGTAAATCATACCATAACTACCATAAGAAACCCCCCACAATAGTAGAGGTAAAATTTTGGCCCCTGTATTAATCTCGCACAACACAAAGTAAACCTTGTAGACGGAACCTGTGAGCAAACGAACATTGTGAGCCAACCTTATTGAAAGCCTAGTCTGAAAAAATTGAATGGTGTTCCTTGAAAGGGTTCCTTTAAGGGATCCTAGAAGGGCACTATGAAGATTTAGTATAGGGGCCTTGACAGTTAGAATGGGGTTTGGGGATATATTATTATACCATAATTATAATCAGGAACCCCCGCAGCAAAAACAAAAAAAAAAAAAAAAAACTGTTCTAATGATTCAGGCCCCTACATTACAGCCTCATTAGAGCCTCCTCAGCGACCGATGCAATACAAGACGGAAGCCGTGCAACCAAACCCAGACAGGCTTCGAAGGTCCATGCAAAGCTCCACGGCATTCTTCTTGAGCTTCTCAAGGACTTGCTCGTTGTCGACCTTCTGGCTTTCGCAGTGGAGGGGGGGACACCGGCTTAAGGGTTTGTGGCTTGGCGGGATGCTCCCTTCCAAGGGCCATATCGTTTTATCGGAGCTTTGAGAAGCTTTTGCGATCTCCAATTGCTGTGGGACCTTTCGGGGAGCGTTTTCGAGGCTTTCCGGGAATAGGCGCCAGAACCTTTCCAAGGGGAGTTTCACGACTTGGGGTTTAGGGACCGGGGTCGTAGCGTTGGTGGTCCTCGGTTCACGGGTGTTTTCGGGGTTTTGCTCGTTGGGCTCACCCTAAACCGTAAACCCTATACCCTAAACCCTGTACCCTAAACCCTAAACTCGAAGGATCTGAAGGGTTCGTCGGGCTCGAGGGTTGATGATCAAGCCTTTTAACATCCTAGTTACTGAGTTCATAAGCCCCCAAAAGTGTAGGTTTAGGGTTTAGGGTTTAGGGTTTAGGTACACTTTCCACTCAGCTGCTAAGACATTCCCGAAGCCTCGAAGGAGCCGTATTTAGAGGCTTTTTGGGCCCAAAGACTGAACTATACATGGCTGTTGGGCTTAAGGCCTGCTGAAATTTGCTATTCAGACTCCGGCTTCGAAGAGGGCCCGAAAACAACAAGAGCTAAAATCAAATCATCAAAACCCTAACACGGCCCTAAATTAAACAATAACTCTACAAACCCTTTAATACCTTTCTCCCCCCTTACAAGCCCTCAACACTAAACCTTCGCAAACAAATTCCAGGTCCACGCGGCAGGAATCCAAACCTTCGGGATCACTGTGGCCTCGAACGCCGTGGGTGTAGTCCTCTTCCTGAGCTGCGCTGCTCGGTCCAGAAGTTTGGGTGTTGGATGCTAGGGGTTTCGGGCTGAGGGTTTAGGGTTTAGGGTTTCGGGTTCAGGGTTTAGGGTTTAGGGGGTTTAGGGCTGAGGGTAGGAGTTAGAATTTTGGTGCTATTTTGCTTTCAAGCGGCTCCTTTCCGTTTGGGGTTTAGGCTTTGGGCCCTAAGCCCTAAACCCTTGACTTCAAGAACCCTAAACCCTGAACCCTAAACGATTCAAGAGGGGAAGCTGCGGCACCAAACCGCTTGAGCTTGGAGTTCTTTTCGCACAGCCTTGTCCGCGCGGCTACCCTTAGGCGACTAGCCCAGTCCTCAACAGGTACTTTATGTTAACCTTCCTCAGGTTTTTGATTTAAAACATAAGCCGTAAACCCGAAATGATCCTTCTCTGGTTGAGTGCCTCTCATTAGTTCGTGAGTTCGTGGCTTCATCTTCAGCTTCCTCATGCGGCTCACCCCTAAACCCTAAACCCCTAAACCCTAAAGCCCTAAACCCCCAAAACCCTGAACCCTAAACCGCAAGCCACAACTGCCAGCTTCGCACCCGCAGCCCAAGCTCGAGGCTCTGAGCACCAAACACTAACACGGCCCTGGGTGTTTAGGGTTTAGGGTTTTAGGGTTTAGGGTTTAGGTTTTAGGGTTTAGGGCTTTAAGGTTTAGGGGTTGAGGGTTTAGGGGTTTAGGTTTTCGGGTTGAGGGTTTAAGGGTTTAGGGTTTAGGTTTTAGGGTTTAGGGTTTTAGGCTGCCCTAATAACCCTACTTGGAAGGTCGGGGGACTTAGTAAGTAGGTATTGGCTATAAGTGCCCTAAAACGATCCTAATTGGGGTTATGGTACCTTTAAGTCTCGAACATAACTACTTACTAAGCCCCACGACCCTCCAAGTAATATTAAGGGCCTACACAATTACCCTAGGGTTCCTTTAAAGGGATCCTATAAGGGCACTATAAGGATTTATTATAGGCGCCTAAATACATACCAATAATATTTTTGGGGTGCCTTATTATAATTATGATATAATGGGTCCCAAAAGCCTATTCCAATGATTAAGGCCGCCCTATTACTTCGAGTGGGGAGACTTAGTAATTAGTTACTGTACTGACTTAGAAGTATCATATTCCGAATTGGGATCCCTTCTATGGTACTTGTAAGTCTATTTATTAGCTATGGCTATGTCCCCCGACCCTCCACGTAAACCTTGAACCCCGGTGTAACTTTGAGTGGTCGGGAACAACCTCTGCAGATCTGGGAAAGTACCAAGGTACACCACTAGGGCCCAACAAAAGCACATAAGCAAAAATAAGGATAGGGATATCCCATATAAACCCCCTCACAATGAAGCCCCATAAGGCAGGGACATCTTTATAAACAAGGCTGATGCTTGTGTGCTTTTTGGGTCCCTGAACCACATCATGCAACGCGCCATCCCCCTCAAACCAAGAGCAAAAACACGAGTATCTAAGAAGAGACCTACCTATAGTCTCCATTGTAGTTCCTTTTTTTGGTTTAACCAAATATACAATTAGGATCCTATAAGGCAGCCCCAAAAAGGAACTACAATGGAGACTCTAGGTAGGATTGAGACACACACACCCACACGGAGTTTCGACATGTAGAGATGAGAGATTCCGAAACTATCGGACCCTGCTATAGAACCCTAGATATGAAATAGGATCCTTGTCACGTGGATCGTGAGCCCTACACACTGAGCCCTGAAACTTAGGAACAAAGCCCAACCATCAAACATAGAAATTCGTCTCTGATGTCAATAGCTGAAGCTGGGAGGCAGCTCAAAGGGCACATCCTGAGCACTTCAGTGGTTTGGGTTATTGGTTTAGGGGTTTACGGGTTTAGACGCTGTAGGGCTGAGGGGGCTTCGGGGTTGAGCGTGCTTGGGTTGGGTTTTTGGTGGTTTACCCTAAGGGTCCATGTACCCATATAGCATATACTTTGGGCCCAATGTATCTATATAGGGAGTACTTTAAGGCCAATGTATATACTATATGAGTACATGGACCCTTAGGGTTAGGGTTCAGGGGTGCAAGATGAGAGTCTTTGACGAACGGGGGCTTCCTAGGAGGCAGGGCGGTATAATCAGTACCTCACTTACCACCAACCTCTCATGAACCTTCGCTGGAAGCTTCACAGACCGCAATAGCGCATAGGGTTTTATGACCAAACACTGTAATCTCAGTGAGCTTTTGCACCTAAAATCCTACTGCCTGGGCACGTGAACCGTAAGGGTTCAAGCAAACCCTAAACCCCCAAACCCTACAGGTAGAGACTAAAGCCCAAAACCATACAACCAAAGCCTCGAATAGTTTTGTGCTGACATCCCAGAGGAATGCTGCAGAAGAGTCTTCAGAGATGCTGGTACTTGACATTGAAGTGTCCCTTTTTGATATTGTAAGGGCCTTAAGACTCATAATAGCGTTTGGGCGCACAGAATACTACACAAATATTGCGACCATGAGCAAGGGAACGCTGTTAGAAATTATCAGGAACCCTGTTCAGACTGAAGTAGCACAAACCCTAAACCCTAAACCGAGGGCAGACCAACCCAGCTTTGGCCAGGGCTCAGAGTGAGGCTTCAGGGTCTGGGGTGTCCCTAGTTGCTGAGTTCTTAAGCCGCCCAAAAGTCTACTCTTTCTGTTTTATAGTGGGTAATATTAGCCCAAAAAGTGTAAAGTGTATCCACTCAGCTACTGAGTGTCGGGTTTAGGGTCATTTATGGTTCGGGCTGAAGGGTTCCCATACCACAAATAGCCCAAAAGTCCTTGTAGCATGGCCCTTGGGCGGGGGCGCCCGAAAATATGAGTCCTTCTAACCCGAGAACCCTCTGTACCCCTAGCACAGGCAGACTCTCACGCTTTCTCCCGAAATCCCGGGCCGGAACCCGACCCCCGGACCATTGCAAAAAAATGAAGCCCCAGAACGCACCTACGAGCCGGTTGCCTTATAAAGCCCTACGACGGCCCTTACAAAACCCTGATACAACAGTGCTTGGCTGACTTCAGAACCCCTCCTGAAAGTTAAACTTTTAGCCTCCTTACTATGCTTCATATAGAAACCCAAAAAATAAGGCCTTAGAGCCAACCAGAAGAACGCCAAGACAGTATAGACTCCTTCGTACTTACCCAATAAGCCACAGAAACGAAAGGCCATAAGAGCCCAAAAAGCTTAAAGGTTGGGTTTTTGGGATCTAAGCCTTGCAACGCCCTTTTCACACTCGCGCAGCGCCTAAATCCTATTCTACTTATGAAAGCCACTATATTTTGCAGGCCTGTTTCATATAGATGGCATACTTTAAAGGAACCCCTATCCTACTGATGAAGATCCTGTTAAAATTAGTAAGGCCACGATGTTAACGCCCTTAAAACAAAGCCTGTAGAAACCCTTGTCTAATTATGAAGGCCCCCCCATGAAGGCCCCCTGACCCCAAACTCAAAAACACGGAAACCATAGTCGAAAAATTAAGGCTCCTATGTCAGAACCCTCATTGAAATTACAAATTAATAAGGCCCAGATCTTAGAACGGGGTGCCTGGAATTTCGCGGAGCCGACGAAGTCTGCAGCGAAGCTGGCAAGCTCCGTGAAGTCGATGTGAACCTTTGGGCTTGTAATTACCCTAAGGGTCCATGTACTCATATAGTATATACATTGGCCTTATAAGGATTCCCTATATAGGTACATTGGGCCCAAAGTATATGCTATATGAGTACATGGACCCTTAGGGTTATTGAATAGCTTCAGAAGCGACTTCCGTGTTTTCATGTGGATGTGCAGAAAGGAGTTGATACAGAGGGCTTTCATAAGGGTGTTGCCATGCTTTTCTTGATGTAGGGTCGTAGAAAGGTTCGTGAAGGCTATAGATTTCTACGTGCTTTGACCTCTGCCTGTAGGTGCTTTTAATAGGGTTCTATACGGTGTGTTTGGAGTTTTGTTTATGGCTGGAAAAGGGTGTGAGCCTTTCAGCTTTGGATTTATTTCCAGGATGTCGGTTTACACTTGCAGTTTAGGGTTTACGGATTTGGGTTCGAAGTTTAGGATGTAGGCTTAGAGGTTTTAGGCTTTATGGGTTAGGAATTGTTGTTCGGCGGCATACCGTTCGGAGTTGAAACTATTTGTGTTGTTTTCTTGCTTGGTGGTCTTGTCAAGGGTCTTTGTTGCAGGTTTAATGCTTGAAGGACTTAGTCATGCTTAAGAATTCAGCTTGTAACACTTTGTGTTTGTCACATGAAGAGTCTAGATGTTTGGAAGGGTCGCTCGCATCGATAGAAGCCGTTCCTCCCAGCTCAAGCGGATAGGTAGATTGGCTTGCCCGGAGGGTCGGGGGACTTAGCAAGTAGTTATTTTAAAGACTTATAAGTACTGTTACCCCCAATTAGGACCCCTTTTAGGATACTTATAAGTTACCCACTTACTAAGTCCCCGACCCTCCAAGTAAGGGTAGCTGAACACGAACAGTAACTGTAGTTATGCTGCAGGGGAGCATGTGATAGGGTTGCTGAAGTCGATGCGAACCTCTGGGATTGAGGATTACGAAAGGGGTTTCAGTGATATTAAATTCCGGGGACAACATGCGAACACTTAGTGCGGAAAGTCCAGTTCCCATGTCGTGGCTTAGTCTATACTTAATTAACACCTGTCACATCCCTGCACCTCCAGCAACAAAATCAACAGTGTGCATAGGGTGTGGAGTTTAGGGAAGACACTGAGTCCATAAGCCCCAAGTGTACACTTTTCCTTTTATAGTGGGCAATATTATCCCAAAAAGTGTAAAGTGCATCCACTCAGCTACTAAGCTAATTACTTCGAAGTCAATTGAATTGGCCTTCCGAGGGCTGAAACTCCTGCCTGAGGGGGTGGTGTTGCAGTGAGCACCAACTCGACTCTGCACGGTCTACTGGGCCAAGACCCTGAACCTCCAAGCATGCAGTAAGGGTTTCTAGGATTTAGCTTTTGGGTGTCTAGGCTTCTTTTTCGTTTGCGGGCTCTTTGCACGAAGCTGGCTAGAAGTCGCTTGCCAGGATGAGCCTTTAGTTAGGGCGTCCGGCATCCCGATAACCCAGTATAGCCAAGTACAGATGTCCCTGTCCGAGGCCCTAACCGAATGAGCGACAGGCTTTGTAGGGCTTAGGGCTTCTATGCCAAGCGGCCATTGCAGCATCAACGCCATTGAACTCTTTGGTAGCTTCATCAAAGACACGCAGCAAGATGCGCGTGGCCTCCAACCAGGAGCCCTAACCCGGTGGATTTTTGGCTGCACACTGTCCGTACAGTGTTGGATACTTCAAGTTTCAGAATTAGGCGGTGCTACGTAAGGCTTCAAACGCAGCACTTTCTTCCGGTAGTCCTTCTGTCCTTGTATGGGCGGCATCTGCTACCCGAACACGGCCCAAAGTCCACTATCAGGAGTGCTTTGCTTCTGAAAGTTTGGTAGGCGTTATGCTCCCACTTCCATCTCCCCATTAAGGTAAATCGTATAGGCTTGTTGGGGCCGTTAGGGTGCGATGGTGCAAGTTTTATTCGGAGACAGAACTGAATATTTTCAGACACTACGCAATCGGGGCGGGTTGGAGGTATACTCTAGATAATGAAGCCAAGGGCTTCTGCTACTCAGCTCGGAAGACACCCTTCCCACCTGCAAGAGAATCCTACCTAGGTTTTGCATCTCGGGTTCATGGACTTCTGGCTTCTCCTGCATCTCCAACAGTCCGAGAAGCTTGTATGCAGCATCCTTTAGCCTCAAAACCTGTACTTTGAAAGCCCAGTATCCCATACAGAGAGAGAGAGAGATAGATAGCTATGTATATATATATATATATATATATGTATTTATGTATTTTATGTATCTATATGTGTGTATGTCTCTCTCTCTCTCTGTGTGCATGTCTATGTACATATTGCATTGCGTGTCGATGGTTAGATCCCAACGAACAAGGACAGCACCCCTCCCCGTACTTTATGGATTCCCGGCGCCACATCGAAGTCATAGAGCCGCAGAATTCTGCCGCAAACAGTCAGTCGTCGTCTCTAAGGTGTCAAAGGTTTTCACCCACCCACCCTGTGGGAGTTTCCGGAAATTAGAGGGTACCTTATTTTGGGGTCCTGATACTAAGGATCCTACTATTTAGGGTGCTATATTGGGGTCCCCTATACTCGGAAACTTCCATGTCTCAGTCGAACCTACACTCTTAACCGTACCCCCTGCATAAGCAGTTAAACCTACATGCTGAATCTAAAGCCACACACCCTACTGTCATTCCAACACCCTACACCTAAACCCCTCCTAAGCCCTGCACCCTGAGCAATGTGAAGCATAACCCCAAACCCCATTAACCCAAAGCTCTGCACCCTAAATCCTACAACAAGCAGCCCGCGAACCTGTAAAATGCCAATCTCCGGATTGTCGCGGGCTTTCTCCAGGAAACTGGTGGCCTCAACAGGTAGGCCAAAACCCGTTCTTTCTTCGTTCCCCTTGCAAGCTTGCATATGCATATAACACAATACCGGGTATCAGACCGTTTGCAAGGTTTTATATGTGTGCCAAAAACTTGGATTGCATGGAGTTCATATGTTACAGGTGTGTGATGATCTTGGTTCCTTCGATGTGGCTCTTTACGCATACCCAAGGTTACAGACTACTCTCCACTGAGTATATATGCATAGACGCCAGGCTTTTGACTATTTATATGTACGTAGCATGGCATCTAGGATGTCCGGCTGAGTCCTCCGAAAACTCATCGAGGTGTCATTCCTGGGTTGAGCATTATTGCTTCCAATTTCGGGATATAGAGCGCGGCAACATACCTGTCATACAAACATTCTACCGTAGGTTCTGCATATGGCTGTCTTGTCAACAGCATCGACACTACTAACGCCTGCTTCGCCGGCCCGGGGTCGAGGGCTAAGGGCAGCAAGCCTCACTGACTGACTTGCGAGCCATGTAGGGGTCACCCGTCGTGAACCCCCTGAGTATAGCAACCTGGGTCAAAGCAGAGTTGTATCTGAAAGAACACTGCTGATGATACGAGGAAGCTCAGCACCGTCTCCTGGACACTGTGCGTAGCTTCTTCGTGTGGTATGGTCATGCAAAATGTTTAGGAGCCGAAGACAGCACCTAGGCATATATTAAATATTGAATGCGATTTTTGTCCAAAGCTTAATTCCCACAGTTGTTGTTGGTGTTCCTTCGGCCCCTTAAAGTTTAGGCAGCTGTACTTTCCGAAAGCAGAAAGGATAAAGCAGAGGCCTCGCGCAGCGCAAAGGAGGGCCGCTCCACCAACGCGCTTGGTGTCTGCTCCTCCATTTAGAGTTGCGGCTAAGCGTCGATGTACCTACACACCTACACAGTATATATACATATATATATATATCGGATGTATATACACACATATACGTATATACATGCACGGTAAATACATCGTTGTTTATACTTATATAAGTACTTTACCTGCTAGGGTCTCTGTAGGCCACAAACACCATTTCAGACTTCCAGTTGGTTTGGAGAACGGGCTTGGGATTGCGAAAAATGTTTTTAAAATGGTCGCGTCGTTGGGAAGCTGCTTGGCATATGGCTTTGAGGGCTCTGAACTCTCGGGTCTCTTGAGGCGGGGTCAGGGTTCTGAGCTTAGGGGGATTCGGTTGATGGACAAAATCCTGCATTACCCATTATAAGGAATATACCATAATTCCCATAGTTTAGGGTCCTTAGGGTCATGCAGGATTTTGTCCATCAACCGTTGCTCAGAGTCACCAGTCTTGAAGCCATGTGCTGGACCCGGTAATTGTTGGATCCTCACACCCAAGCCATAGAACCTTAAGTGTTAGGCTAGGGTGCTGCAGTACATTGTGCAACGTTTTTGTCAGCGTAGGGACTCTGGCAGGAATATTGTAAGCCGAGTGTCGCAAGCGAGATCGTAGAACTCGCCCTAAATCCTAAACCCCACAACATCGGGTGCATCAAAAAAATGCCAAGTTCCAACACCCCAACCCTTGAAACAGCTTAAGACCCTCAACCCTAAGACGTACAAACTCAAATACTGGCCTTATGAATCACGGTGCTTTCCCTTGCCGTTTAGTGTAAATCTACTAACGAACCCTGAGCAAAAACGATAGTGACTATTCCGGTTTCTTCTATCCATTAGCCGTTTAATCCTGGGCAGGAAACCCTATATAACTCTATCTCCGATGATGGGAGTATGATTTAAACTTAAACCCCGGCGAAATAGTTGGAGGCCGATGACCAGGATGAAGACCGGAAGGTGGGAATACCACCAGTTTGCTGTGCTCTGGTTTAGGTCAAAGGCTAGTGCGGGCACGGTCTAGCCTGGGGGTTTGGGGTCCTGTGGTCAAGCTACCACCAAGCCCTAAACCCTAAACCCGAAACCCTAAACCGCTGCTGCAACAATTTCGAGAATGGCATGCCATCTACACCTCCACCCCAAAGTCCCAAACTAAAACTTGAACCCAGTAGTGGGCTTTTAAGTAACCAGGGAGAAAAAAGTATAAACTTTTGTTTTATAATGGTTCCTTTAAGAATAAGAGTATTAAAGCATGGTACTCCAAAGCCCAGTGTAACCCAAGACGTTAAACCTGTCAAAACTACAAACTCCAACGCGCCCACGTAAAGAAAGGACGGAATGCCTTAGGGAGCCTTTATAATAACACACCGCAGAACTTTATGGAAGCCTTATACCACCCTACAAGCCCTTATGACACACCAGTAAAACATATGAAATTAAACACCCAGAACAATCCTGAGAACCAACCCTAAAAGCCCGAAACGTTACAGGGGCCTTAATTATATTACAACCAGACTCGCTTTAGGAGTTTTCGAAGGGCTCTATAAGGGTTACTACAACGGTTTGATATAAGGGTTTAGCATAGATAGGGGCCTGAATGATTCCAGCATGGTTTCGGCCCAGGCGATGTTGTACTACAACTAACAACTCTATATATATATATAGACTAGGCGAGTGTATTGCCACCACTTCTTGCGACCTGAACCCTATAGACCCTAAACACGAATAACTAATGACGTCTAAACCCTAAATCAGAATCTTTGCAGTGTAGGCCTCTGCCGCCTCGGGTTCCACCACTGAGTGCCGCTCACGCGGCGCACTGGTCAGGTACCTGCAAGACTGAAAGTTCTGGCAGTTCAAATACACTTGTGTCAGTACATACATATATATACACATAATACACGTGTTTATTGTTTTTGTTTTCTGCACGAGGCTTTCTGTTTGTTGATGGTTTCTGTGTTTTCGGTGCAGTTTGTCCATCATCATTGGGTTTGGGGTATGGTGTCTGAGATGTAAGGCTTAGCGTTTTGATTGTAGGGCTTGAGGTTTAGGGTTAAACGGGCTCATATGAGTTTGCAGACTACAAGGCTCCAGGCTTAGGGCATGAAGGTTTAGTAGGGTTCAGTGTTGTTGTTGCTGCTGTCATGGTTGTTGTTGTTGTTGCTGTTGCCGTTGCCGTTGTCGTCGTGTGGTTGTCATTTTCGTTGTTGCTGCCGTTGCTGCTGCTGTTGTTGTCCTTGAGTCCGGGATTCCACGGCGCCGTCAAGAAACGCGAACAAAAACCAACCAAGCCCCCAGGGCAAGACTCAAAAACGAGAATGCAGTCCGACAGTACTATAGGGGCCTTATAATTTGTATAGGGTTTTGTCGCCCATTGTACTATAATTATAGTAAGGAACCCCCCAAAATAGTATTGGGAATCACTCGGGCCCCTATAGTTAGTACTGCAGGCATTCGAGCAAGAACACTCGAACCTACACAGTGACACACGGACAACTGTAGCAAACACACATGTCATGCCACATGCAACTGCCGTCAGGCCTTGCTCAAAAACACACAAGGCACACACAGATCCCACGTCACTTCGTGCCCAGCAACTGTTCACCCCGCAGGTTACT
This sequence comes from Symbiodinium sp. clade A Y106, assembly GCA_003297005.1. Taxonomy (NCBI): domain Eukaryota; class Dinophyceae; order Suessiales; family Symbiodiniaceae; genus Symbiodinium; species Symbiodinium sp. clade A. Next base: position 13,733 of record BGNK01003831.1, read on the forward strand.
CCCACAAGCATAATATGAAGCGCTACAGTAACCAACATTAGACTCATTAGACATTACAAAACCCCCCGGGACTCGGTCCCTTTACTATCTACTCGGCGATTCATGGGTAAGGTGATATTCGGCATATAACGGCTCATAGTTATGGTGAACTACTTGCAAGTTCGAAAGCACGTATAGCATGATTTACAAGATAGCCGTGAACACTAATATAGACCCTAATTTATAAGCATCCGGATCTGTATCAATACAAACTCCTAAGCTAGGACCCTTCAGTTTCAGAAACGTTCGTAGGCAGGTTCTCAACTTGGCGGCTCCTTCCTAGCGGTCTTGTCAAAAGAGACACCGACTACTTAGAGCTTCTCTTCGGCACACTTTATCGCCCTGTTTTTCTGCAACTTCCATATGGAGTTAGGTTGTCGGAGTTTGCGTTTACAATAGGAAGCCGGTAAATAGCTTGAGTTTCAGCTTGGACTACCAAAGAATAGTTGAGGGTGAGTATTCTGGCTGCACATGGAGCTCGCACATCACGGGGAGGTAAGTTGGAGATGTGGGAAAGTGTGAGATATTTCACGGGAGGAAGCAAACTAAGCAAACTAGATATGCAAAGGACAGTGGGCCACACGCGCGTCTATATACATTTATACATATATATATATATATATATATGTGTATACACATATTTACACACAGTCACACCTGGTGCTAGGGCTCATGCTAGACGGTCATACCATCAGTTGGTGCCACACCCGCCTTGCCGGTTTAACCAGTATTCTCGGAATGGTCTTCTCTTCTCGATCGGTTCGCTGTGGTCACTGCGAATACTTCAGCTATACCGAGACCTTCCAAACATCTTAATTAAGGAATTTACCGTAAATCATAGTGTGGATCTTATTATAATTTAAGGTCCATTCCTAAATTAAGGGGCTTTGGCAGGTCTGGGTACTTCTCGTCCCACCCTAGACCCAAAGCCTGAAAGTACAATGCCACCTGAACCTTTGAACCTTGAAGCCATAAAACCTAATGCCCCACACCCTAAACCAAGAACTCTAAAACTCTGAGTCCCGAAGCCTGAAACCTGAAACCGCAAAAAAACACTGAAGCAATTTGGCTGCACGATGCCTGACCATCCGTGCACGCTCCTCGGGCGTCTTCAGCACCTGACACCATGTGGGGCACAGGCGCCATGAAAGCTGCTGAACGACAACCCTGCCAGCAGGACAGGGTTTAAAATTAAGGGTTAAGGGAAATAAACATGTACTGCGAAACCTTGCCGATCAACTCTACCTAACTGCCCTATGCCTATGCCTCTCTTATCCCTCGGCCACTCTTCAAAGCAACGAAACTGCATACATACATACATTCATACATACCGGTTTGTTTGGTAAGGAAGCGTAAAGCCCTGAACCCTAACATTCCCACCCCTAAACCCTAAACTCCAACCCTAAACCCTAAACCCTCAACCCTCAACCGTAAACCCTAAACCACTCTCCCTTCTCAGACTAAAGCGCCGGAAACCCCAAAACTTTCCTGAACCTCACGACTTCCGGGCTCCTGAAGGTCGGCATAGTTTCTGGTTCAGGGTTTAGGGTTCAGGGTTTCGGGTTTAGGGTTCAGGGTTTAGGGTTCAGGGTTTAGGGTTGGGGGTTTAGGGTTTGGGGTTTCGGGTTCGGGGTTTAGGTTTAGGGTTTAGGGTTTCGGGTTTGGGGTTGAGGGTTTAGGGTTCAGGGTTTAGGGTTGGGGGTTTAGGGGGTTCAGGGTTTAGGGTTCAGGGTTTAGGGTTGGGGGTTTAGGGTTTGGGGTTCAGGGTTTAGGGTTGGGGGTTTTCGGGTCTAGGGTCTGGGGGGGTATACCGAACTCTCGTGGTGCTTTCGTGCTTTGGGCTCGTAGGAATAGGAGCCTGAAGAATTCGAACCGAACTGTATTCATCTCAAGGAGCCCGAGGAATGGGGACATGAGCTGTCAGGAGTTAAGAGCTTGAGCTGCAGCAGTTGAGCATTTTGAGGGTTCTACATAGGGCTCATAAAAGTCTTAAAGGCAGCATTCTACGACCCAAGCGCTGCCTCCGAAGAACAAAGCGCTTCGCGCACGTCGGCTGCATCGCTGCTGTTTCCTGATCTGGACTGCCGGCGTCATTTAACAAACTTCTGAGGGGGTTTAAGGTTTAAAGGTTGAGGGTTTAGTGATTGATTTGGGTTCGGTTAGGGTTTAGAGATTCGAAATCAGGTTGTGGAGTGTAGGACTTGACGAGGGTATTTTTGATGAACCCTGAAACATCTGAGCACCAAGCCCGAAAACCTATGTAAACCATGCCAACCTTGACCCTAAGGGTCCATGTACTCATATAGTATATACGCTGGCCTTAAGGTACTCCCCAAAACAGGTACAGTGGGCCCACAGTATATGCTCTATGGGTACATGGACCCTTAGGGTGAACCACTGGACACCCATAGGCCCTAATTAGACCGTAAAAACTGGCGGGTTGACGTCAACCTGGGCCTTTCCCCAAGGGTCCAAGTACCGAATAATCATATACTCTCCCAAATATTGAGCTACATATCTACTATCCTAAACCCGAGTACCTAATTATTGGGTCCTTTGGACCCTTAGGGTTTGGACAGTATTGGTATGTAGCCTTCCTGGATAGCTCCTGTCTGCTTTGCGACGGCTTCTTTGTCATAGTTGGGTAACATTTTACATTTTGATGGGTACTAAAACCCAAGAAGGAATAAAATGAGCATTTTAGTACCATCCCAACCATGATCTAGGTTTAGAGCTTGGGACTTCGCAAGAGCCTACAAGGTCGCGGAGGCGTGCCGCCTGGGATCCTCCCATATCAGGATTCGGGCTTTTGCTTGTTTTGTTTTTGTGCTTTCTGAGGTTTTGGCGCCTTGCTATCTAGTTTGGGTGTGAGCTGTGGGTCCTGGTTTGGCAAGTTTCCCTAAGGATCCAAGTACCAAATAATCATATACTCTCCCAAACGTAGAGCTACAGAACTACTATCCTAAACCCAAGTACCTTATTATTGGGTCCTTTGGACCCTTAGGGTTTGGGTCTTGTGACTCCTTCCTGGATTTGGCTGGCGGCGAGGTCGGGAGACATTTTAACAGAGTTTGTTCTGCAGGCGCTGGCTGGTGTTGGCTAAGGAAAACCTCGTAGAGGTTTGTGCTACGGGCTGCTATGGGTTCTGGCTGGATTTGGCATGGGAATGCCTCTTAGACTGTTTGGTGTCATATCTGCCTGCGAGAGCAGGCGCACTGCTTCCCCAGTGCCTATGCGCCCGCGCTATCCCACGGCGGGGTTTTAGGTTCACCTTGATGAATGAGGTTCTTCGGAAAGCACCATGCGACACCGAGTGCGGTGGTCAATCGCTGTAAGCCCCCACCCACTCAGATACCACTGCACCTGACTGGTGTCAAAGTACCCATCCAGATTGCCGTGCGCCCCCCTCCAGAGCAGCATGGGGTCGATATCACCTAAACCCTAAAACCTTACACGAGCATCAGCTTCGCGTGGCTACTTTGAATGGACACAGCAGAACCCTACAAACCTTTGCCCGGAACCCTGCCTAAATGAATCTCAAACCCATAAACCCTAGATAGAACAATTGTCAGTCTTTCTAATCATCACTTATGAAGGCGTCAAGTGCCCGTGGAGCATCGCCCATGCAGCACATAACTCAGTAAGCCTACCCGCTAAGGGTCCATGTGCTCTATAGTATATATGTATACTTTGGCCTCAAAAGATATAGGAACTTTAGGGCCAATTAACGTATATGATACGTAAGTATACGTACATGGACCCTCAGAGTATCCTACGGTTCCAGAGCATAGGTATACTTGGATCCTCCTCGCGATGGCACCCGGACCCTCAAACCCGTAAGCCCTAAACACTACACAACCGTAATTCCTAAACCCAACCAGCACCCCCGAACTACCCCTTCCGCAATTGAGGCCTCATGGTCCTTAATAGTGGGCACTTAGGCTGTACTAAAGCCTGCTTGGGAGGGGTTTTAGAAAACCAAAACGCCCTAATAATCCCTACAAATCCGGACTCCTAAACCCTCCAAACCCTAAGCCCGGAACACTTGGTTTAAACCCTTAAAATTAACCCACCGCTCCACTACCAAAACCCCTAACCCCTAAAGCCCTATAAACCCTAAATAACCCTAAACCGGTGCGGCCGCAGGGCGGATATTTGCCAGGCAGGCGAGTCTTGCGCACGCTTTGCTCTCCTCCAGTTGTTTCAAGCCGTAAGACCGCAGAGTGGTTTCGGGTTTATAGTGTTTTGGGTTTAGGGGTTTGGGGTTTAAGGGTTTAGGGGTGCGCATTTTGGGTTTAGGGCTTTAGGGTTTAGGCGTTAGGGGTTTAGGAGGAGGATAATTCGGGGTTTAATACAGGGTTTTGGGATTCTGGTGCTTCGAGAAGGATTTCGGGTACGGGCTTTTCTGGAGTTTAGGCTTCTTTAGGCTTGAGTTTTGGATGCAGAGGTTATTCGCGCTCAGTTGGGCTTTACCACGTGGCAGCGGAATGTGACGGGAAATGCACCAACGTCCGTTGGCGGTGCCGGGATTCGCGAATTGTTGGGCACACTCAAGCAGTGTGCCGACGCTCATGTCAATCTTGAAAGCAATCATCGAAGGCTGACAAGGCAACTTCTGCCGAATAAGGGACAACCAGCTGAGGAACCTCTGGACGGTCTCGGACCGGAATAGCGGTCTTCATCAATGCTGTATATGAGGCCTCAAGGCACGACAGATGCTTTTGTCAACAGATGGGCCCCGAAGATCGTAGGCGGTGCCAGTGCGCGGCACAGACTGTCCTGGTGGCGAAGCGGAACGATCGCGGTCAGAGCTCGGTTTGAGGTTTGGCTAGGGTTTAGCCAAAATAAAAGGGATTGGCTTTATAGCGCTTTAGGGCTTAGGCTTGCGCTGTTTCCCACCCCCTAAACCCGAAGCCCTAAACCCTAAATTCCCACCCGGTCTATGATGCGTGGGCGAAGGCGTGATTGTAAGCAGACCTTGAGAGTAAGGTAAATGTGCTGCTTGATGGACTCCAAACAGGCACCTATGGCCTTGATCCAAATCTGTATACCCTCGAAACTCTACAATGTGGTACTAGGTTTAGTGCGGCACCCTCCCTCCACCCCCAACCATTTCCCAGCCGCCTGAATAATATGATCCCCAAGAGCTCACCAGACCCCGCCGTGCCCGTAGAGTGGTGCAGAAATACGCTAGTACAGTAAAGTGTTGAAAAGGCTTTGAAAAGGCTGCGGGTCCTACATGTACAAGCCAGCCTCATTCTTAGAAAATGCTAATTACAGAGGAACTGCAAACTAACCTCAGGCCTCTTCGTGTTATCATCTAGCATAAAGGAAAATGCAGCCAAACAAGATGCCGCATCCTGAAGAAGTCACCTAAGAAAGGCAATATACCCTAAGGGTCCATGTACTCATATAGTATATACATTGGCCTTAAAGTACTCCCTATATAGATACATTGGGCCCAAAGTATATGCTATATGGGTACATGGACCCTTAGGGATAGAGGCCCGCGTACTTAATCCCGCAAGGCCCTAAAACCTAATCCCCCCAAGGCCCTAAACCCTAAACCCCAGACCCGAAACCCTGGAAAACCTGGAAACCCCTAAAATCTAGACACACTTTAGGCCCTCAATACCTCCCTAAACCCTATATACTCCCGAAACACCGAATCTCAAACATAGTATGGGGTTTCCCTAGGGATCAAAATAGCCCAAAAGCCTTATATAGTATGGTCTTTGGGCCCAAAAGCCTTAATATATGAGTCCTTAGATCCCTAGGGTTTAGGTTTAGGGGGTCAGCAACCATATTTCCTCGTAGCCCCAAGATAGCTATGAAAACGTATAACCCAAAACTCTACTACAACAATTATGGGTTTAGGGTGGGTTTAGGACTCCATACAGCCCTTTACAAAAATCTGAAACCCTGCAAACCCGGCCGGAAACTGTATACAACCTCATACACCCCGCGCTGACTCCATCGGCCTAAAGCCCTCAAAAAGGCCCTTCTTACTTGTCCAGTACCCTGGAAGACTCGAGGTTAACCTTATGGGAAAATACAGGGAACATGATACAAACAAAGGGTCAAAGCATTTGGGCTTGGGGTTTAGGGCCTAGTCTGGGGCTCACTTATGTTTTGGGTTTGGAGCTGTTGAGTGTTCAGGTTCCACCTGGGAGTTTCCGAAAATAGGGGACCCTAATATAGTACCTTAAATAGTAGGATTCTTATTATAAGGACCCCAGACTAAGGTACCCCTAATTTTCGGAAACTCCCACCTAAACCCCCACCCTAAAGCCCAAAGCTTCAATCCTACACCCTAGAACCTGCCCGAACTCCCACCTGAAAGCCTGAAGCCAGAACCTCAAACCCTAAACAGTTTAGGATTTAGGGTTTAGGGGTTTAGGGTTTAGGGTTTAATAAACAACCCTAAACAACCCTAAACCCTAAACCAGATTGAAGAAGCAACGGCAGGGCTCCGGGTCGGGCTCGAAGGTCACGTGCTTCTGCGGAGCAGGGGGCAAGTTCGCCGAAATGTTGCGGGGGCTTTGGGTTTAGGGTCCTGTAGGTTTAGGGCTTGTGGTTTGGGGTTCGTTGCTTAGGATTCTAGGGGTTGGGTTTAGGCGGTTTAGGGTACAGAGTTTAAGCTTTTGGGGCTTTGGGTGGCGTGGTTGGGAGGCCAGGGCCTCTTGGGCGTACGCTTTACATACGGTTTGGGAACTTCGGGGCCTGGATGCTACGATTTGCGATGTTCTTGTCGGCGTCGTGAATTACTGTCCGAGTCGATTAAGAAGCTGTTCAAGGAGCCCTAGATACACTCACGAAATCCCAATTTTCATGTAAACCTCTGATTACTCAACCCCACTTCTTCAAAGTGCACGAATATTCGGATCCCGATCATCGCCCCCTGTCCATTACCGTTTGGTCTACATTAAGCCTTAACCGGAGATGTGGCTGCAGATTGCCCAAAGGGATGCTAGGACAAACCGGAATGAGCGTTTAGGGCGTAGGTTGCATGGCCCTGAGGACTAAGTGACCGGTTTAGGGTTTAGGGTGACTACGTGCAAAGCTTAGGACCTGGGGCGTCTCTACGCGTTCACAATGCAAGGTTTTTGGGCCCAAGGACGGTGCAAAAACAGTCTCTTCCCTAAGGGTCCAAGTGCCTAATCATATACTTTCCCAAATATTTACCTACATAGCTCCTATCCTAAACCCAAGAACCTTATTACTGCGTCCTTTGGACCCCTAGGGCTTGGGCGATGCTGAGCCCGAGGGTACGGGTATCGGTCAGAGCCTAAGGATCTAGGACTTACTGGTCCAAAGTCCACCGTCCCTACTCTAAACCTGATTATGGTAAGCCCTAAACCTTTAAACCCCTTAAACCTACTCTCAACCTAAGACTACAACTCGAGAATCGCCCGACCCATCAACCTCCTTCGATATATTCGGAGCTCTGGAATCCCTAGAGTGCACTTCGCTCTCGCTTTACGGCGAACCCCATATCCGGAAAGCTTGCAGACTTGGATTAGGGTTTAAGCCTTACAGATTAGGATTTAGGTTAGAAGGCCCGAGCACCCAAATTGTAAGCCTTTAAGCTCAACCATCGTACTCTTGATAGTTTTTGTTTGGCTATTAACCCCTTACTATTTCGGCACTTGGACACTGCAGCGGGATGATCTTACCGGAGAGACGAAGGTAAGGTGCCTGGCGAAAAGAGCCGGGTGTATCGTGGCTGCCTGAATGGCTGTGAGCATGTTGTGTCCCATGTATTGCCATCGGCTTCGACGATCGTGGCCTTCTTCAGAAGCTTAGCGTCACTGAACTTGTTCTAGACACTTTCGGGAGAGTGAAGCTCCTCGGCCAAGCCACCATGCATGCTAGGAGACATGCGGCCATCGGATCGTGAGAAGTAGATCTTGTCGGCCCGCTTCGAAGAAGAAGAGGGGCATACATGGTCCCATCCGGGAACCTTGGTAGCACCTTTGCCCTTTGACCGTGCTTCCTGGGGAAGGATTTGTAATCAGGTCTTCTACACGTGCAACGCCCGTCAATGGTAAGACTTGCCCGATGTCCCCATCCGCTATAGAGGAACCTTGGGGGCTTGTTGTCAGGCATGTTTTCCACCCTTCACGGCCGTAAGCAAAAGCAGCCTGTATCGACCACCGTCTGCTCTTGCAAGGTTGAACTTCCCCACAGGGTCCAAGTAGCAATATAGTAGGTACTTTAGCAGATACTTGGGGCCCCAAAGTATATACTATACCATTGCTTGGACCCGTTGGGTTCCTTTGAAAGAATTTGTAGTACCTTAGCACCTGGTTAACCGTATGTTACAGGGATCCCCTCCTAAGGAAACCTCTCATAAACACTACGGTTGATGGACAAAATCCTGCATGACCCATAATAAGGAATATACCATAATTCCCATAGTTTAGGATCCTTAAGGTAGTGCAGGATTTTGTCCATCAACCGTAGGAAACCCGAAAGTCCTTAAGCTACAAGACACGATGAAAGCCTCAGTAATTTCGGAACCCCGTCATCCAGAAACCTGATGCAGGCACCTCCACCCGTCGTTCAAGGAGGAAGTCGTAAACCTGCTAATAGGCCGGACATCTACCAAGTAGGGCTTCGTGTTTAGAGTTTGTAGTTTAGGGCTTAAGGCTTGAGAGTTCAGTGCTTAGTGCTTAGGATTTAGGGTTTTCAGGCTTCTTTTTTGGTTTGACATGTACTGCTGATGGATAAAATAAGCATCCTACGTTGGCCATCATGAGGAACACATGGCCATGATTGTCATCTTTGAGGGTACTGAAGGTCATGCAGGGCTTCGTCCATCAGCAGTACGACCACCCCAAGTACCTTCCTTAGTGGTGCCAGCTCAGCCTTACAAAAGGGTGTAGTGCGGAAAGGCCGAGAATGCTCCTAGAGCTTCAGAAGGCCAGGAGCAGGACTTTCCGAAAGCATCCGCAAACCTAAGGAACCGCGAAGCAATCCGTGAAGCCCTGCGCAACCACCGGTCAATGCAGCATCACACGCACAGACATGGCAAAGCTGAAGCTTTAAAAGCCCGGAGCCATCTGAAATCTAAACCGTGCACGTATTCCTTACCTTTTTGCCGACGAAGCTGCAAGGCCCCAAAGGCTCATGTCAGGCTTTTTGCAAGAACAGCAGCTCTTGGTGAATGGTATTTGTACCTATTTGCGTTGCTGCTTGACACGGTTTGGCGCAAGTTGTACTCATGACCTAAGACTTACAGCTGTCTGGTTTATAGCAGAGCAGGATACTCCAGTGAAACCATACACGAGAAACATGTTGATTTGCAGACTACGTTGGTCGCAAAATCTCGCAAACAACCTCAAGTTCTGAAGCCTAGTCCTGTCGTTGGTCGGTCGGCATATCCATGCATCCAATTTTCCGGCAAGCTGCCCCAACCCTCAACCGAATGGCCTTAACCCAACCCGAGACTCCCCAGACTCCGCTACCTTAAACCATGATGTCCCTCCTAAAAAGACCCCATAGCCCTAAACCCACAACCCTCAACGCGCTGCCGGACCTCCGTCTCGCTGCAGCTGTCACTTCGCATCTTCTGCAAGCTCTCCTGGACGTGCTTGGGCTGCTTTTCCAGGTTTAGGGTTTTGGGGTTCAGAGTGTAGAGTTTAGAATTTGGAGGTTTACCTAGAGTCTCCATTGTAGTTCCTTTTTGGGGTTGCCTTATAGGATCCTAATTATATATTTGGTTAAACCAATAAAGGAACTAGAATGGAGACTATAGGAAGGGTGTAAGTAGGGTTTGGAGATTTCGGCTTTTAAGGTTTAGAGGTTCAGGGTTTACGATGCAATTAGGTGCCCGAAGCTGTAAACTTAAACCCTTCCCTGAGAGCTACATGCTTCCTCCGAAATCAATGGATAACTCCCAATCCCATGCTCTGAATCCACCTCCGAATCGCATGCCTTGGCCGTAGCAGATTGCTAAGTTAGCAACAGCGCAGATGGGTAGGGTTTAGGGTTTAGGGTGCTTGGTTTAGGGAAACCCCGAAGCCTCTGCTCACTTACACATAGCTTGATTTACGTAGCTGATGACTTGCATACACGTCGCCTCGTCTCCTTGCAGAGCATCTGTGAGTAAGTGTCTTACGTGTAAAAGTATGTACATATATACACACCTACATATACCATATCATCGTTGCGCTGGTCCGAAGATAAAGGCCAGAGCAATCTCTTGCACCGTTCTGACATCTCTTTCGCACTGGCTGTTGTGAGGCCAGTGGTTCTCAAAGTAACCTTCAGGAACAAAGCCGAGGTTTAGGGCTAAGGGCTTTGGGGGTTTAGGGTTTAGGGCTTGCAGTGATTTCCGGAGTTGGGCAGGTTTCACACATCTCCAGTGGCTGATCACATGCAGGGACCTATGACCAGCAGCAGATTTCTTGCCTCAGTATCTGTATCACAGTTTGAGAACAGGGTCTGCCTCAAAATCATAATGTAGATAGGGCCAGGGTTTCTTAATCAGGTTCCTACATTAATCCAACCCGGAACTCGGCTTTGGCTACTGTGATTTTACCGTCTCTCAACTTCCGGACGAATAATCTCTAAGATTTCCAGGTACCCATATAGCATATACTTTGGGCCCAATGTACCTATATAGGGAGTAGTTTAAGGCCAATGTATATACTATATGAGTACATGGACCCTTAGGGAATATAAAACTCGCAGGATGTACTTTCCCCAAGACGAGAAACTTCAGGCACCATTCCCCTGTCTGCTACTGGATCCGTTCTCTTGGAGACGGCGAGCCTTCGGTACATGCAACTACGTTGACACATTGGAGTTTCCGAAAACAGGGGACCCTAATATAGTACCCTAAATAGTAGGATCCTTATTATAAGGACCCCCAAATAAGGTACCCCCAATTTTCGGAAACTCCCACATTGGACAATCAAACTGACAATTTGCGCCTGCTGTTGCTAGTGGAGACTTAGGGGCTGAATACCTTACAGTGAACCCCAGAAAGTTGGAACATGGGTTTAGGAGGATTGGTGCTAGGATCCCCTATACTCTAGCTTAAGGGCATGAGGATATTGATGTTCCAACTTTCTGGCTTCTACTATAGCCCAAAAAAGTTGACCTTTTGAAATACCCTAAGGGTCCATGTACTCATATAGTATATACATTGGCCTTAAAGTATTCCCTATACAGGTACATTGGGCCCAAAGTATATGCTATATGGGTACATGGACCCTTAGGGATAGTTCAGGATTCTATAAGCCCCAAAACGTTAAAGGTTACCTACCCAGCTGGGGAAAACATAACAGCTGCTTCAGATACCATGTTTCGAGGCATTTGCTTGCGCTTGCTACACTTGTTGTTGTTGAGATAACTACTAACTCCCAACCCAACCCCAAACCCTAAAACCCCCTAAGAACCCTATAGGCCCTACGCCGACGATTGTTTCGGTCATGTGGAGGCTTGAACCATCACCCTACAGCTCGGCAGTCCCATCATTTCAGGCTCGTGGTCTGTGTTTGATTTGAAGCTTTGGTTTAGGGTTTAGGGAGTCAGCGCTAAAACCCATAGAGCCTGAACTCGATGAAGATCTGGGAGGTTCAACAAAATAGGGACCCTACCCTACACACTAGATGGCAGGTTGCACTACATAAGGGCCTGAGCAATGCTACTGCTCTTTATGAACGCTCTGTATAAAACCCTTCAGAAATGTAGGCCCCCATAAGACTCTATAGATACCTAGCCATAAACGAAACACCACATTACACAATCCTAGACATCCTTACCGCCTTAATAAGTGCCTTTGCAAAACACTTACGAGCAAAATGCCTGCAACACCAGTTTACAAATCCTGCAACTCGAAAGCAAGAGCAAGCAGAACTCCGGCAGGTTATCACCAGACCCTAAGCCCCAAATTCTCAAATCCTATACCCTGAACTCCCTTAACTCTAACCAGGGCATCCTGCGCGATGTAGATCTTCTGATATCTTTCCTGGCCGGAGCTCGATGGGATCCTATAGGATTTTGGGGTTCAGGAGCTTAGGGGTTTGGGGTTTAGGGGTTGAGGGGGCTTGGGGCTTCAGCGGATTCTAATGTAGGAACCTGATTAAGAAACCTTGGGCCTTATTTATTAGGGTTCCTTACATGAATCCTACTATTTTTGGGGTTATAGGCCCAGGGTTTCTTAATCAGGTTCCGACATTATATTCGGAACTACAGGTACAGTCTCTGGAAGGAACGCCCGAAGCCAAAACTCGAATGGCCCCACCCGTGCTGCTCCAGGGTCCAGGGATTCAGTAAGAGCACACGAGATCCCTAGGACCCCTTGGGAAGGTCACTGATTTCAGGATTCAGTGTTGAGGGTTCGAGGGCGCAGCACAGGGCTCTACGGGCTCCAATAGGGTAAGAGCTCCATGAGGCTCTGAGGCTTCGTCTTTAAGGGTGTTCTAGGGGTATAGGTGGCATAGGGTTCAGGGCCCTTTAGGGGTTTGGGGTTTCGGGATTTGGGGGTTAGGGCTAGGGAGTGTGCAGGCTAAGGCGAGCCTACGCTTTCGGTGCGATTACCTCTGCAAGCAAAAAGCCGTTATGGCAGAAGGTAAAGTCGAAGATGGCCCTTTAAAGCCTTTGAGAAACATGCGTAAATCAAACATCACCATACGCTCTTAAGCCCAATAAGGCTTAAGGGTGACATATCCTGTTCAGCCCAAGAACGGAAAATGTCCTCTTAAGCCCAATAAGGGAATGTATCAGGAAATCCTTAGTTGCTGAGTTCATAAGCCCCAAGAAGTGTACACTTTTAGTCTTATAGTGGGTAACATTATCCCAAAAAGTGTGTAAAGCGTATCCACTCAGCTACCAACAAATCGTAGGGAGTGCAGGGCTACGGGTCGCAACGGCCGTTGGGACGGGTAAGGTTTCCCTTACGCCTCATGATAAGGGGTGTCGGGTTAAGGGTTCAGGGGTTTAGGGTTTAGGGGTTTATAGGGCATAGGGTGTAGGGCGTAGGGTTCAGGGTTTAGGGCCGTTTAGGGTTGATGATATGATGACCTGCTAATTCGGGAAGGCTACGTGCTTTGCCTTTGCAAGAGGCGGCTCGGATAGTTGCTGAAGCCCGAACTTTGGCACGATGCTGTCTGGCCCTTCAATCCTGCAACCACACGAAATTGGGAATCCCGAACAATGAACCGAAACTCACAGGTCATATCGCGACCATCAACTGCAAAGCCCCGGCCAAAAACCCTAACACCCAACAACACCCAAAGAACCACTCAACACATGCCGCACCGACATCACAAGAAACCAAGCTGCCAACCCACAATATGCTGTCCCTACACCCTGAACCCTAAACCTGAAGCCTCAAACCAGCAAACGAAGCCTTCAACCCTTAAGCCGGTTTGCGCCACGTCGGAAGCACGTCCTACACGGAAGTCTATATCAATCGCAACCCCATAAACATGTGACGTTCTCTAAACTCTAAACTACAGTCTGCTTGTTTTGGGTCTCGAAATCGGTGCGCCACTCTGGTAGCAACGACCCGGAACATGGCCCGGACCTAGCCACCACAGCCCTGTGCGTGGCCTCCGTCATGTAGAAGGATCCCTCCTGACTCTCGTTCCCCATGGAACCTGGCACATGCTGCTCATGGACACATTCCCCTAAGGGTCCATGTACTCATATAGTATATACATTGGCCTTAAAGTACTCCCTATATATATAGGTACATTGGGCCCAAAGTATATGCTGTACGGGTACATGGATCCTTAGGGTTCCGGCATTCCCCCTAGCAAGGATTCCCTGCTATGGAGCCCGCCCATCGAAAATCCCAGAGTGTTTATGTCACTAGGTTTCCAGGAGGTAATATGCGTGCGTTTACGCATCAACAGTATCGCCACCGGTAGCATGTGTACTCGTAGAGAAATTGTTACCGGTATAATTCTCGCTGTTCTGGCTCGCATCTCCGACTGTGGTATTGGTGGTGGTAGTGGTGGCAGCGCTGGTGGCAATGGTAACTAGTCGTCGTCGTACTCGTCGCGGTCGTGTTCGCTCGGGCTAGTCGCCGTCGCAGCTCGCATCGTATAGTACCACCAGCATCAGCAGCAAGCACGCGGTTTGTCGAGGTGCTGTCTGCTTTACCCTTTGTTCCCAATCCTTAAACCTGAAGTATTTTGTATCTGGTTAGCCTGCAGGAAAGCCTATTCACCGGACATGACACAGCAAGCCGAGAACCCGGAAGCTGAGGCTACCAATTTATCCGATTCTTAGTAGGACAAGTAGCACCATAAATAGACACGACGGAAATCTTATCCTAAACCCCTAAGCCCTTAGTGCATAGGGGCCTGCGAGATCGAGGAATGAAGACCAGAGCAGCAGCGACAATGAGTCAAAGGATCGTCGCGTCGCCACCTGCGGAATCTGCTTCTGGGTTTTAGCCTTAATTACCTTGCAATAATGGGATTGAGGGTTTTGGATTTAAGGCTTAGGGTTTAGCGGTAGAGAAAACTAAAACTCAGCCAGAGTGCCACCTGGACTTTGCGCATATCATGGGTGTCGATTGCACATGTACTCCAGCCTTGATTTGTCCACGGTCCGAATACGAGCACAGGTTCGGCTTTAGGGTTCAGAGTTCAGTATCTTTCAATGCTTCGAACTTATTGGGTTCTGGATTAATGTAGGGGCCTTAGTAATTGGAATAGCTTTTTTGGGGTATATTATACTAATAATGTAATGGGCACCCCCCAAAATAGTATTGGTCATTATTAAGGCCCCAGTTTAAGCTAAGGTGATCTCGAAGTCAATCTAATTCTACACTGAACAATTTGTTGACACCCCTAATATAGAGGTCTTAATAATTGCCTGCACTTTTTGGGGGGGTTCCTTCTTATAACTATAGTATAATGGGCCCCCAAACCCTGTTCTAATTATTAAAGCCCTATGCTGTAGAACCCATATAGTATACCCTTGTAAGATCCCTTAAAGGAACCCTTTAAAGGAACCCTATTATAAAATTATGAAGGCCCCGATAGTAGAGCCCATGGCCGCGTGCACCTCCGGCGCATCCCGCGAGAGTTGCACCAGCTCTCTGACCACTCCCAAGCCAGCCTTCTAGGAGCGGGTTTAAAGCTTTTTTTCAAGGGGTTTTAGGGCTTAGGGTTTTAGGGCTTAGTTAGGGCTTAGGGTTTAGGGCATCGGGCATTGATATGTTTTTGAGGTGTTTGTGAGGTTTTAGCCGGGATGTACAACGGGTTTAAAGGTTTCTTCAAGGTTTTTTAGAGCCAAATGCCGGGGCCTGGATAGTTAGACAAGGGTTTGGTGTACGTAATTTATGATTGCACAGTCTGTATAACTATATGTACATGTACATATATATACACAGACATACATGTATACAAGGAACCCCACAAAGCAGACTCAGGGCTCCGAGTTTACCATGGTTTTTTTGCGAAGGTTCAGAACTTAGGATGACAGTTTAGGGGATCGGCATCGGATCTGCCCTAAGGATCCGAATTCGCGAAACAAGAAAAGAACTTTGGTTTAGCCTAAGGGTCCAGGTACCCGTATAGCATATACTTTGGGCCCAATGTGCCTATATAGGGAGTACTTTAAGGCCAATGTATATACTATATGAGTGCATGGACCCTTAGGGTTAGCGAATTGCATACTACAGGGTTACCATGGCGCCCCCACCCTAAGCACTAATACAGACTCTTGAATAAGCCCCAGGAGCCCCCCAGTCTGGGCTCAAGTGGCCTACACCTTTCCTACTATGGGCACGTGGACCCTAGGGTAACCAAGCATATTCACAATTTCTTCTTTCGATTGTACTTCCCCTTCTCAGAAAAATCATCAATCCTCTATAGCTGGTCTAAGATAAGGGCCTTGTTACTTAGCCTCGGGCACTGGGTGCATTGCAGTCGAATTACATTAAACACCAAGACTCTTGAAACCCAGAGCAGCTACTGTCTATAGCCATTTGACCCCAAAGTAGGTACTAATCATGTTTGTATACTTGGAGTCTCACAGTAATGCCCTAAGGAATAGCAGTACTTACTACGCGGACGGTTTAGGATTTAGGGTTTAGGGTTCCCTAAACCCCAAACCCTAAACCCTTATACAAGGGCGGCCCCGCCCCACGAAGCTGGGGCAACGGCAGGGCAGCTCTCCGCATTCACTAAGCGTTCCAGCTCAATGTCATGGCCTTAGTGAACTGCTTGAGTAAAAGCACCGCCATGGCACTTCGAATCCCTTCTGAAAGTTAACTTTTAGACCCCAGACTAAGAATCCACCCTAAACCCTAAACCCCAAAGAAGGCCCTACTAGGATCCTGGCTAAGTCCCAACTGAAAGCAAGACTGTTTGAGTTAAGGGCTTCTTCTTGAAGGTTTGGCAAGTTCGTAAGCAGGGGAGTCGTGAAGTTCGGGGTATGAAGGGCTTTAGGGTTTAGGGGCTTAAGGGTTTAGGGTTCAGAGTTTAGGGCTTAGGGCGGATAAAAGGCTGTAGGGATACCTTCTTTAAGTGTCCTCACGCGACAGATACTGAGCTTTAGGGTCTGCAAGCTTACCCTACGGATCCAAGTACCTAATAATCATATACTCTCTTAAATATTGAGCTACTTAACTACTATCCTAAACCCAAGTACCCAATTATTGCCCTTAGGGTTGGGACTGGGAGTGCTGAGACTTCGGCTCACTGTGAGGGCCCGTGGTCTGTAACAGCTTTAGGGCCCGAAAAAGCCACATGGCAGATCCCATATAAACCCCCGTATACTGAAGCCCAATATGGTAGGGATATCCCCAACAAATGCTTATGCTTATTTGCTTTTTGGGCCCCTAAAGCTTGAGACTTGGATTGAGGGCTTTGGCTTTGGGGGCTTGGGGTTGCTGGGTTGGTCTAGGGCACGAGGCACTTTGACTTTCAAGGATACTAGAGTTTAAACCTTATAAACCCTAAACCGCCCTAAAATGATCTGCAATCCTGGAGATAGGCTTGAGCTTGCAAGGTGCACTTACGGCTGCAGTTTCGGTCAATACCTGAGGCCTTACTGACGGGGTTTCGGGTTTCGTCGCAGGGCAGTCTAAAACCGTGCTGATTTTGGCGGCCTTCGAATGCTCCGGAAACGGCTGTTAGAACTGCGAGCTCGAGGTTCTCCAAAACACACGGCGATCCGGCCAGGGAATACAATGGCTCGGTCTAAAGAGCAAACATCCCGGCACTGTATCAGGACCCTTCCGACACCTAAAAAAGTCAGAGATTTGCAAACATGCCCCGTCCTGCTGCACCACCCACTACAGCAAGCATCACAAACCATAGCTATAGTTTACATGTTGTAGGAGGACCGATCAGTCCCATGCCACAGCACCCTCATCCCCACAGCGCGGAAACCCCAACCATGAAACCGAAAACTGGAACACAGCAACGCAAATCTCTAGAGCAGAACCTGAAACCATATCCTCAAAGTTGAAAACCTACACTTTCACGCTACATAAGCCCGTAGCCTATACAACCAACAACCTGAACCCAAACCCTGAAGCACCACTTCTGAGCACCCCGGCTTAAGCACTCTGCAAGCTGGTGCCGATCATCCTCGGACTCTTTTTAGAAGCGGGTGGCATCTCCCTGCTGTGTTCTTGCTCAGTTTGGTAGCATTTTATAAGGGGTGTATATGGGATGAAAGAAAGGTCTTCGGGGCTGTAAGACGACGTCTTCCGGGCCAATACAGCGCCCCCTGCATCTCATGCAAGAGAGCTTAAGCAAGTCAATAAACTCCGGACACTCACCGCCCCTAACCCTAAATCGAATAAACCCTGAGCCCTGAACGGCGCCAACCGCGCCTGCAAAAAAACACCTTAGACTATGGAAGCGCTAAACACTAAAGCTCGACCCGCCGAGATCTGCAACAACTGGGTTACATCCTACACCCCTCCCCCCCGATGACCTTGTAGAGTCCGGAGCGGCTCCTATACCGTTGCTGCTATGATTACAGTTTGCACCTGCCATACCGCAACCTCGAAGGTTTGGTATATAGTTATCGCATGAACAAATCCATTACTACCTATAGTCTCCATTGTAGTTCCTTTTTTGGTCAACCAAAATCTATATTATAGGATCCTAACCATAAAATTGGTTAACCAAAAAAGGAACTACAATGGAGACTATAGGCAGTTATTGAGGCACCGATAGAAAAGCTTTATCATAACCCAGCAAAAACCTATAAAGACCCGTATTAAAACACTACTTTAGGCATGTTTGAACCCGAAATCCCCTCCCAGTTCCAGCCTCTTCCAGTCTTTGGTAGGATGGCAGCACCTTGTTCGGTGCTTTCCCGTAGGGTTTGAATTAGGTTTAGGGTTTACTGGATCCGGAGCTAATTTGTATAGACGCTCTATGGCCGTGGAGTTTGGGTGTTGGGTTTAGGGTTTAGGCCGAAGCTGTTCAGCATTTTTCTCGTTAGGAGTTGTATGCTTGTATGTGTGTGTGTATATATATATATATATATATCAGGCAGGTTCTCGGGTCAAAATGCCTGAATCCTCCTCGGCTTTACTGGCCTGGAGGCAATGTTTGTCCGGCTCGCTCCTGCAAAATACACCTCAAGCCTAACATGGGCCTTCGGAGGTTACTTACCCTAACTCTCTGTCAGCGCTTGGATTTTTCATGATCCGACCGGGTAAAAGGCAATGATAGCTGATTTTTGACTGCAATCCAAACCCTGAATGGAACCATGCGCACCTACGAAACACGCAAGAACACGTAGATTAAAACCCTGATCCTACACCTTGGGAACTACAGGATAGACATACTGCAAACAGACCCGAACCCCCAGTCCATCTCCTCCCGTGCACCGTTCGGATTTCGGGTTTAGGGGGTTTAGGGTTTGGGGCTTGGGGATTAATTAGAGGGCTTAACCGCTAACCATGAACAGTACCATTTCAATAACCTTTTTGCTTTGCGAAAATTATACTGCGAAGGCATAAGGTCTGCTGAACCCGAAACCCAAGTGCAACCCGCCCCTCGGCCAAGGGAGACACTTTGGGGCAGTTCTCCAGCACGTGCTTCATGACGTCGCCTTGTGGCTAGTTTAAGGCGTCTGGGTCCCCTAAGCCTCTAAACCTCTATATAAACCCCTAACACTAAACCCTAAAGCCTACCTTGGGGGTCTAGGATCCACCTCGGGCATGCTGCCTCGCTCTGCCTGGGCAGCTACCCTTCAGCTGGAATTCACCATCCAAGCTGAGAACAAGAAACGAATCCAAGGGGTTTAATTAGGGTTTAGGGTTTGGGGTTTATGGGGGTTGCAAGGTCGTGGGTGTAAGGTTTCGAAGCTTACGGATAGTTTGGACCTTCGGCAGTGCGCAAAACCCTGCCTCTGAACCCCCAGCGGAGATTGCAAGGGTTTAGGGTTTAGGGCACGTGGAATTTTGGAGGACTTTGGGGCGTACTGTCAACTATGTGTCCTTTTCTCGCAGCCCAAGTTCCTGAACAACCCAGTAAACTTGTTCGGAAGCTGGCTTGTCCTGATTTGGGGTGAGGGGTGAAGGGTCGGACTAATTCATATGATTTTCCGCCTGCTTGATGAGATTGCACGGCTGGGCACCATAACAAGCATGACCGAAGATTCGGAAAACAGCGAATTCGAAGCCCTAATCACGACCTAATCCCAAGCCGCAGCGTGGAATCCCAGATAATGCCTTCGCATTCGCAGAGGAATCCCTAGTAATATCCCCTTGAGCCCTAAACACGAATCCCTCGAAACCTAAAGCAGGCACCCTTCCAATGCTGTCACGAGGCGGAGGTCTAGAATGCCTTCCAGTCAGAGGGCGAAGTTTGTGTCTACTATAGAGGGGGCCTCAACACTTGGAATAGGCTTTTAGGGTTTCTGTATGAGTTCCGTTAAAGGGTTTCGATCAGGGCTTAGCGTAGGGGGCCAGAAATTTTAGAAAAGGCACTTGAGGGTTTCCATTATAGTGTTTCATGGTACTTCTCACGGTAACAAGGGGTGCCTACTTCCGTGGGCAAAAAAAGGAACAGGCTGTTTGGGTTTATCTTTTTAAAATACATTTGTAGCTATAGCAAGGACCTTAAGAACATATTAATGATAATCATTTGGATTCAGATTGTATGTTAGAAGCTTGGAGCTTATGACAGGGTCGCGGGCTTATCGGAGAGCTGGGCATTGTTCGGCTCCTCTTCAAGGGAAGAGTGATACGCTCCGGTCAGCGATCTGTAATATAGGATCCATAATTAGTAAAACAAGGTTTTGCGGTAATATATTCTCGTAATACCATAAGGAACCTTAAGGAAGCATTTCACGATGCGTGGTTGTCAAATTATGGTCCGTTTTTGGGTCCTTAATATAGTACGGCACCTAATATTCAGGGTGCCCAAAAAGGAGACATAATTTTGACAACTGCCCCTATAAATTATTCAGGCTTCCGTCCACGCTCCACAAGACCGGGCCACTGCTGAGGCCTTGCCCCGAGGCTCCATGTACCCATGTAGCACTAATCCATGTACCCATATAGCATATACTTTGGGCCAAGGTACCTGTGTAGGGAGTACTTTAAGGCCAAAGTATATACTATATGAATACATGGACCCTTAGGGTAGCATCATGCAGTAGGGGTTTGTTCTTGTTCCTTAAAGGGGTTCTTATTTTGAGCACTTGAAGGCCTAAGTATGTACCACATGGGCACATGGACCCTTGGGGATAAATATTCTACCTGAGTCTACTTTACATGCAATAAGGTTTTTAGCGACGAATGCAAACAACTTGCCCATTCCTGGAAACCTACATAAGCAGCCCCACAAAACGTCTACCCTAGGGCTCAAACTCAAATCGCACCGGCAGCTTGGGCAGCGTGGCCTTTCGGTGGCACGCAATGAAAACCTAAAACTAGGAGGAGCCCTCGGAGCTTTTCCCAAAACCCTAAACAAAAGATCCCAAATCCTAAATCCCAAAACCTAAATAATAGATCCCAAATCCTAAACCCTAAATCTGAACTCTAGATCCCAAATCCTAAACCCTAAATCCAAACCCCAAAACCCTACTGCACGGAGGGGGGGCCCGCCTGGGGCCTGCTGCTTCTGAAACTTTGGAATGCGGCAGACCGCCTTGACCATGACCTCGAGCTGGGCTTTGTTTTCCAGGACCTACAAAACCCCTTGAACAAAGAACGAGGAATAACATCACATTTAGGATCCCTCATGATCCCTCGATATTCTAAGATACACTCCTTACCTAGTCTCTGGCATCGTCATGTTGAGGCGCACACAAGCCCTCACATCTGCAGTAGACCTTGCTTTACTGGTGTCGGCTTGCGGTGTAGTGTTTGGGGTTTAAGGCTTGAGGTTCTGATTGAGACTTGTCCCTGCGATTGCCGTATGGGAACACCTTTCACAGAGTACCTTCGGGTTGCACAACTTCAAATCCCCGGCTCTCATAAATCCCAAATCAAATGCCTATCTATACTATCATTATAACTATGTACTAACCTAGCCGAAAGCATCTATTTATGTGTGCTTGGGTAAGCCGCTTGATGCCCAGGGACGGCAGCACAAACGACATTCATCACGTCCGGATCCTCCAACCTCAGCATGCATCCAGACCAGAGGTCCCCCAATAAAAACCCTTTTTGTGTATGTTTCTGTACATGAGTGAAGTTCATACATATATATATATACATTTATGTATGTGTGTATGTATGTATGTATGTTTGTGTTTATGTATGTATGTGTGTATGTATGTATGCATGCATGCATGCATGCATGCATGTATATATGTACACTGTTTTATGCCATATGAATATTCTCCTCCTTCTTGCCATTATAGCCACTTTGAAGGTGGTTGTTATTGCTATTACTCGTCATATTGTAAGTAGTATTACTATTAGTATGTTGATACCACTACTGTTGTTCTTATGGTTGTTGGTCTAAGTACGCTTATCTTGATGATGGTGATTATGACTATTAGTACTCTTCTTCGAATCACCCTTGGGGGGTGGCTTAGTAACTAGTTGTTTGATCGACTTATAAGCAGCATAACTCAAGTAGGATCCCTTTTCGGGTAGTTATAAGTCTAATTACTTGTTACCTACTTACGAAGTCCTCCGACCCTCCAAGTAATACTAACAATGGTGGCAATATTAACAAAGACACTTCACAGTACTACTAGCAATAGCAATTGAGAGTAACAATAGCAACAATAGTTACTATTGTTAGTATTAGTATACCACCGTTATACCAAAGCCTTTGATAGTATCACACAAGAAGTTATGTGTGTATATATATATATACACACATACACACACACACCACACACACACCCTAAACCCTAAACCCTAAACCGCACATGTACAAGGCTCCAGACCCCCTGTAACCTCCAAAGCCTCGAAGCGTTGGAACCCCAAAGCCTGGTGAAAAACCCTCAAAGCGCCAACATCGAACAACAACGAAAATCCTGAACCCTATGTATGCACATATATATATATATATGTGGGTGTGTATATACATATATATTTACATATACATATATATATATATGGATACACACACACACACATATATATATATATATACTCGACGCGAAGAAGAACGCCTCTGAAACCCCAGATCCCTAGGGTTTAAGATTGAAAGCCCTAAGGGTCCATGTACCCAAATAGTGTATACTTTGGGCCCAATGTATTTATATAGGGAGTACTTTAAGGCCAATGTGTATACTATATGAGCACATGGACCCTTAGGGATGGTTTACTACCTGGGCTTTTAAGTAACCAGGGAGAAAAAAGTATTAACTTCTATTTCATAAGGGTTCCTTTAAGAAAAAAGGATTAAAGTATGGTACTCCAGAGCCCAGTTTACTACGGATACCATTAAGGATTGTGTAGGGTCTGAGCCGTTTAGGCCCTGCGGGTTCAGGGCTTTGGGGTTGTCGACCTTTCGTAAACCTCTGAACCCTAACCCCGAAACCCCTAGACCCCTAAACCCCTAAACCCTAAATCATAACCCCTAAACCCCAAATCTTAACCCTAAACCCAACACTTTCCAAAGTCTGAAGCTCTCCTGGACCCTACACTACAATCGTCGTCACTTTCTTTTGCACTGTTTTGATCTTCATACGAGGGTCACTGTCATGTGGGGTTATCCGGTCCTTTAATTTTTAGGGCTGTAACCTCGGGTTTTCGGGGTGTCATATACCAGGTCTTGCAGGGATCCTTGTAGAACTGTCAATACTTCAGAGTATGAGGTAGGGTGATAAGAGGCAGTGCAGAGTAGACATAAGTCCATATAGTCATATGGACAGATTTTGTTCGTCCCACGACGGAGATTGTTCACAGCCTACAGATGCCTGCCTGCAAGACTCATCTTCCGCTTTCGATAGGTGTCGATGTGGATTTTGGGTTCATGGTTCCCCTGAGTAGGGATAGACGTGAATTCAAAAATGCAATATGGTGATAAGCCACACACGATACCGTACTCCTAAACCTTTGACCCTGCGCTATGCATGGCACGTCAAGTAGGCAAATGTATATCTTGCAAACCGGTGCGAGGCCGCATGTTCAAATCCTTACCAAAACGCTCCAAGGGCCCGTATAGTATATACTTAGGCTTAAAAGGGTTCCTATCCAAAAACGTTAAGGCCTAATTATATACTGTAAGGTACATGGAGCTGTCGGGATCTCCTTAACGCTCCTTAACCGCAGACCACCACCTCAAGTTCAAAGTTTGGGGTTTAGCGCTCAAGAATAACGTATCGCTGAGGTGCATCGGGGAAATCCACTGCTGAATCCACTGCCAGGAGCTTTCCTCTCAAGAGAAGTTGGAACCAGAGGGCATTTAAAACGGTTTAGGGTTTACCTAGAGGGTCATACCCTACCCCTTTTTTAGGTTACCTAGTTTTATGGCTAGGGTCTCCTATATAGAACAAAAAGGGGTGGGGTATGAGCCTATAGGTAGGGTCCCATTTTAGGAGGACTTTGCGGCCACGTCGGACTCCAGGCTTATACCCGAATGCGGGGGCCACTGGAGGACCTGCGGCGCTGTCAGAGGCCTCCCTGGAGTCCTCCTCGACCTTTGGGCTTACCCTTGGGGCCTTTGCCCTTGCTCTTGCTGCCCTTTCTCTGCTCCCGCTGGGCCTCCTCCTGCTCACGGAGCTGGGCTCTTTCTCGTTTTCCCGGTCGAGCTCTGTTGTAGGCTGCTTTCTCCGCCGTAAGCGGGCCAGCTCTTCGTCTGACCGGGTCCTCCTCGCCGGTTAGCCTTAACAACTGGAATAGGGTTTTGGGCTCCTTTGTAGTATATAGTATTGTAGCCCTGAGGAATAATGCTGGTGATTATCCCGAAGGGTCCATGTACTCATATAGTATATATACATCGGTCTTAAAGGACTCCCTATATAGGTAGTTTGGGCCCAAAGTATATACTATATGGGTACATGGACCCTTAGGGTATTTAGGCTTCTACATTAAACCATGTAAACCTTATACGTTGGGTCTGGCGTACGTCTTGCTGGGATGTGGGCGGCTCTGCAACACTGCATGTCCGGCTTAGAGCAAGCACAGGGTTCAGGGGCTTCGGGGTCTGGGGTACCCTAAACTAAACATTAGAACCGCAAAACCTGAACCCTATAAAGTCACAAAAGCCTCTCAACCTTAAAATCGTATAACCTAAACTAACCTGAAGCCTAAAGTCCTAAAACCCTCTGAACCACTTAACACACCAAACCCTACGGACGGCCTTCAGGCTCGAGGGCTCCACTCTGAACTGCTCTGTGAGGTGGGTAGGGTTTAGGGTTTAGGGTGCAGGGTTTAGGGCTTAGGGTTTAGGATTTAGGATGGCTTTGGGTTTAAGGGTGGCCCAACATTCTAAATCCAAATCACAATGTAAACTCCAGACGAACAAGTCAGCTAATTGAAGCGTTTCCAATCCAGCGTCGGGCAGCTCCTTTAGGATGTCCAGGGTGAGTTTGCAACCCTAAACCCTAAATTCTAAACCCTGAACCCTGAACCCTAAACCCTAAACCCTCAACCGTAGCTGCTCTTGGGGATAGAGGGCCAATTGCACCGCTCGCTCCAAACTTGATATGCTGTTCCGCCCGTCGTTTGTACTTGGCGCCCTTGGCCGGAACTTCCCAGACCTTCCAAAATCCCTTAATTAAGGAATATACCTTAAATCATATCAGGGATCCTATTATAATTTAGGGTATATTCCTTAATTAAGGGATTTTGGAAGGTCCGGGTTGATATGTGCTTGTGCCTCACGCCGAATCTCACTGCCCCAAGGAACCGGGAGATGCTTCAGAGCAGGATCCGTCTTGCGGCGCAATCGCCGAAAGATAATCTCCGGATCCTGAAAGGTAACTGCCACTGCACAACTTCCCCTAAACCCTAAATGGAGCTGGCCTATGCCCTAGATGCCTAAATCCCACACCTCTGATACAACTCCCATGATGCCTAAATCCCACACCTCTGATACAACTCCCATGATGCCTAAATCCCACACCTCTGATACAACTCCCATGATGCCTAAATCCCACACCTCTGATACAACTCCCATGATGCCTAAATCCCACACCTCTGATACAACTCCCATGATGCCTAAATCCCACACCTCTGATACAACTCCCATGAAGGCGAGTAATGTGCCGACAAAGGCTGGCAAAACCTGTGAAAATCAATCAGGAAGTCATTACTAAACAGGGAACCCGATCCCCTAAACCCCCAAACCGTAAATCCTATATAGGCAATATGGGATTTAGGGTTTTGGGGTTTGGGGTTTATGGCTTAGTTGTGACTTGTTGTTGTATGGATATTATATTGGGTTTAGGATTAGCTGGTAGAGTTGCAAAGTCCGACAAAGCTTCCTAAGGCCCTTAAGCCCCAAACCTTGAAACTTAAATCTGAATGCCTGAACCCTGCCCTGAACTCTGAACCCCACATAGGACCCCAATAAGCCAAGATAAATGGCTGCAAAACCCTCGCAAAATGCCTCTCCAACCCGATTGGAACCCCACAAAGCCACTATAAGCGCATCGAAATTCCAGAAAGAACCCTTGTACTCACTTTCTAAAACCCTAAACGCCTCGAAATTCCACAAAAAACCCTTGTCATTGCTTTGTAAAGCCCTAACCTTCAAAACCCGATGGAACAAAGCCGCTACAAACGCATCGAAATTCCGGAAAGAACCCTTGCACCTATTTGTAAAACCCTAAACATGAAAAAAATATCCGGAATTCCAGAAAGAACCCTTGTCATTGCTTTGTAATACCCCAACCTTCCGAAAAGCAATGGGAACAACTCAAGTGAAACAACCCTAAGCCCACTGCTGTTGAGGGCAGCATACAAAACGAAGCATTAGCAAAAAGAGTGGGCATGCAGGGAAGACTCAATAAGTTACACTGTGCCAAGAGCTTCCTGCCCGGTGCCCCAACCTTCAAAACCCCAGAAGCTCGAGAGGCTGCCTGAAGCTGGCTGGCGACAGCCTGCCCGCGGATGAACTCCTCGTGACGGTCGCCAGCGAGCCTTGTTGCAAAAGCTTATGGCCTTCCTTCAAAGGATTACAATGATTAAAGCTTAGGGTGTTCTTTTAAAGGATTCCAACGATTTGAAGCTTAGGGTTTGCCCTTAAGGGATTACAATGATTAAAGCTTAGGGTGTTCCTTTAAGGGATGCCAACGAGTTAAAGCTTAGGGTTGTCCTTTAAGGAATGCCAACGATTTAACACTCAGGGCTTTCCTGTAAGGGATTACAAGGATTAAAGCTTAGGGCTTTCCTTAACTAAGGGTTCGGTTTGGGTCTCTAGGGGTGGGTTTAGGGTTTAGGGTTTAGGGTACGCTGAGGGTTGCTGTGCACTGTAGGGTTTAGGGTCTTAGGCGACTTATGCGTCTGCTTTTTCGGGGGGATTGTGGGATTAAGTTTAGAATTTCGGGCTTGAGGTTTTCGGGTCTATTCTGATCAAGAAGCACACTAGAGACTGTAAGGCAGGATAAAGAAACTTGGAACATGAGCAATGACCCTCATCCATGCCTAGAAAGTAGAACGTACTGAATCCGAACACTTGTGTCCCGAAGCAAAACAGCCGAACTCTTAAACCTAGGCCTATGTAAACCCTAAACCCTCAACCAAAGACCTAAACCCTTAACCCTAATATCCGTCCGCGCCCAGCAGCCAATCGATGCAGAGCATGGTGCATAGCGTCCGCTTCCGAAGCCTGAGCTACGAAAAGCAGTGCTTGTTTTTAGGGGTTTAGGGTTGCGGGTTGAGAAACCGTATCATTTCATCATATCACCCGATCGTATTTAAATTTGTGAAGTCTAGCACCTCCCAACCCTGATCTACATATTCAGAAGAAGAAGAACTTCGCGCTGTAGGTACGAGTAGACCCTACACCGTGCATCACCCCGGGAGAATTCTTCGATGGGCGCGGCGGCGCGAGACTGACAGTAACACTCCAACAACAACTTGAGAGGGGTCCTACAAACTATGAGATGCATCCGGATGCTTCGGGGGGCTTCCCACCCTAAACCCTAAACCCTGATCACGAAGCTTCTTCGCTGACCCTATAAGGAGCAGCCTCACGCAGGGACTGTCCGGACCTCGAGGTCTTCCCGGTCTCCCGATAAGAAGATCATCCCCAGAGATCCCAATACCCCTTAGTTTAAGGAATATACCTTACATTATAGACTTATAGAAGCCTTAATATTATGATTTAAGGAATATTCCTTAATTAAGGGGTCACTATTGGGTTCTCTGGGTCCCTAGTCACTGTTGCGGCGATGGTAGCCCTGAACATGACAGATCTGTTTCATGCGTCCTAGCGCTGGTGCGAAGCTGGCTACATACTGGTACCAGTGTATCACCGCCCCGTCCCACTTTCGCGTCCGCGCCACCCTTCCCTTTGCCGCCGCCGCTCTTCGTGCCCTTCTCCTGCTTGTGGGTAGCCGGCCCGCGGTCTGGGTACAGCTGGACGGCACAGAAAGAGACCAGCTGAGTTCCTTTCGCACCAATTGGTGCAGCAAGCGTGACGGTTCCCTCGTCTGTGGGCAGTGCTCGCTTCCCTTCGAAAGCTACTAGTAGCATGTGCAGAGCCGCTTCGTCTGCCTCTGTTGCCGAAGCTGTGGCATTTTGCTGCACCAACGCCCGGGCGCCCTCCTTACGAAGTTCACTTCCTTCCAGCACGCCGGCGTTCACGTGCTTGGAGAGGTCTTCGCGTGCCTGGGAGTTCTCCACTCGCCCTAAGGGTCCAAAGGACCCAATACTTAGGTACTTGGGTTTAGGATAATATAGTTAAGTAGCTCAAGATTTAAGAGACCCTAAACCCTAAACCCTAAACCCCTAAACCCTGAACCCCTAAACCCTAAACCCTATTAGGTACTTGGACTCTTAGGGTCGTAGGTACCTGTGCGCAAACTCCCGTTTCAGCTTGCAGCTCCAGGCGCGTGACACGGCTACGTACTCAGGCTTCTATATTCGAAGGGCATTTAGCCCCCTCAGGATACTATAGGGCTCTATACTGGGGTATTTAGGGTTTTTGGGTTCAGGGTTTTGGGTTTAAGGTTTTTGCGTTTAAGCGTCCCTGAGGCTCCATGTGCCCATATAGTATATACTTAGGCCTTAAAGGGGTTCCTATATGGGTACTTTAGGGTATAGGTATATACTATATGGCTACACGGAGCCTTCGGGATTTAGCCAGCTGCAGCGTGATGTAGGAGCCTGACTGATTCAAAATATCATTCGCATGAATCGTTTTCACCAAAAGAGCTGCAGATGAGGGTTTAGGCTTGAGGGAGCACAAGCGCAGATCCCGATGCCCTAAACCCGGAACCCTAAACCCAAGCCCTAAACTTTCGGACCCCCGGTCCACATGAGCTTTTTGGGCCAAGGCTGCTAACCAAGGTTAGGGACTACAGTAGAAGCCCAAAAGTTGGAAACCCCATAGCCTCAATCCTTAAGAGTAATGTATAGGGAATCCCAGCACTATTTGGCCTTAATCCGGTTTCCAACTTTATCGGGTTTACTGTAGGTTTTCAGTGGCTTGGAGGTTGGATTTGGGTGTAGGGTTTAGGGTTATAGCTCGGCCATGCTACATCGAGATTAGAAGTAGATGTTAGGGCTCACGGTTCAAATTTTGTTTTCAAGGTTCTATTAGTGTTGAGAGTTCAGGGCTTGGGACTTCGTCAAGGAGTGCTCATATTTCATAACCATAGAAACCATACGAAACACGAGTTATTGGAGACCTGATTCGCTCTTAACTTTCTGCCAACATACAATTTGGAATGACGTTGCTATTTTGAATCTGATTAAAGCCCTTAACCCTTAACCTACACCCTTAAGGCCCTACAGTTCCTGATGGCCTGAGAATCGAACCCCAAGCACCTAACACCGGAACAATCAGCTCTACTCCCTATCCATTGGCGCGGATGAGCCCCTGAGCATCAACCTCGCAACCCTTCAGATTACCTATAGTCTCCATTGTAGTTCCTTTTTTTGGTTAACCAATTCTATGGTTAGGATCCTATAATATAGATTTTGGTTAACCAAAACAAGGAACTACAATGGAGACTATAGGTATACCCCTAAACCCTAAACCCTAAAACCCTAAACCCCTAAACCTACCCTAACCTCTGAACCTGAAACCCCACTCTGAAACTCGAAATTTCAAGTCCCAACCCCTGAACCCCAAACCTCAGGCCTAACCGAACCCCTAGGGTCCATGTACTCATATAGTATATACATGGGCCTTAGAGGACTCCCTATGTACCGGGCCCAAAGTATATGCTATACGGGTACATGGACCCTAACCTTTGAACCTGAACCTGAGACCCCGAACCCTGATCCTTAAAAAATGCCCTAGACTCTGCATCCACATCTCAGAACCAACAAGCTTACACGCTGAAGAGTATACCCTTGTGGGTTCAGGGTTCAGGAGTTTTGGGTTCGGGTGTAGGGTTTAGGATTTCGGGTTAGTGCATAGAAGCCACACCCCTATCGGTGGCTCTCCGCCAAGCGGCTCTGGGACGCCGGGGTCGTCGCCATCCAGATACTTGAGCTCTGGGAAGCACGTCTTCCTCGACGGGTTCATGGTGTCTTTCTGTCGGATGTGTAATTTGACACTTGCACGTTTAGGAGCTCAGATGAATGGGGATCCCTGACACGTTGCAAGCCCTCATGAATACTTCCACAGACCCTCAAGTTCACTCACGGTGATGCTTTGAAGGCCCACGGCATGTGTTGCTTAACTAGCCGGAATCCAAATCATCCCGATCCAGGGAATGGGGCACCGTGCAGCAGCTGTTCGAAAAAATCATAAAGCATAAATCTCGCTTCGGGCCCGTGGAGCGTTTTGCTTGTCATGGTAAGTAAGGCAACAGAACGCCTAGTGGTTCGGTGGGATGGCTGTGCTCGTCGCAAATCTGTGGCTGTTGCCATGAACACTGGACTTTGATGGACGACATCTTACTTAACCCTAAACCCTAAACCCTAAACCCTGAACCCTAAATCCGAAACCGTTCAGTGAGGGCTCTTAGCCTTTCTGGGCTGCTGGATTATTGTGAGCCCACGGCCTGCAGTCGGCATACAACTACTTGAAGGATCAGGTTGCTTACTTGGAGGGTCGGGGGACTTAGTAAGTAGGTAGTAAGTAGACTTATAAGTACCCCAAAAGGGACCCTAATTCGGGTTATGGTACTTATAAGTCTCCAAACTAACTAGTTACTAAGTCCCCCGACCCTCCAAGTACTTGGGATCAGTACAGTCTTCAGTCAGGTAACTGAATATTTCCCTAAGGGTCCAAGTACCCAATTATCATATACACTTAAAAATAGTAACCTACATAACTACTATCCCAAACCCGAGTACCTAATTATTGGGTCCTTTGGAATTTTAGAGTTTAACTATAACCCAAGTTAACCCTAAACCCTCAACTATAAACCCTAAACTGAGGCACCGGTAATCGGCGGAACAGAACGAAACCAACATTAACCGCCCTCCGGGCCTGAATACTGGCATAGGGCAACGGCATCTTGGGTTTAGGGTTTAGGGGTTTAGGGGTTTAGGGTTTAGGGTTCTAACAAATAGTCTTGATTACAAACAGTTCGCGACCCCATGTTTTACCGCAGCAGAAGCCGGGTTTAGGGACTGTATAGTAGGGTCTAGGGTTTACGGTTTAGTGCAGAACCGTAATGCCAAGCACCTTGTGGACATCGATAGAGTCTACCTATGACCTCGACTCTAGAATGCAGTACCTCTGTGTGGATAAGCTACCTTATTGATTTTGTCAGGATCCAGTCATAAGACAGCAAGGTACCCACAACTAGGTGAGGAGTGTAAGAACTTGTAGCTGTGGAGTTCGGAAGGAGGCGGCAACGGCGTGATGAACGAATTTGGGCTTGGGGAATCCGGGTAGTGCGGGAGCCCCGGGCGGTGGTGAATATCAGGGGCAGGACAGCAAGCTAAGCTACAGGGTACACGAAAACACATCAAACACATCAAAATTAGACGAATTAGACAAGGACAGCAGGTTGATACCACAGCTGCCTGGACCTTTGGGTTGAAATGATGCGGAAGGCGCTGCTGCTACCGAATAAGTATTACAAGCTGATGATGCACTCATGCGCACATACTATAGGGGCCTTAATAATTAGAATAGGCTTTTGGGGCCCATTATACGAAATTTAAAGTTACTTATTTAATAAGGAACCCCAAAATAGTATTGGGAATTATTTAGGCCCCTATATTATCGTACCAACTCTTCACCAAGGTCGCGGCAGTCTCTGTATGAAGCTCGACTCCGTCACCGTCTGAACGCTCACATCGTAGAACAGCTCGGACACCTAAGCATTTGCAGCTGGAGCGTATATGTATGTGTACATATGTCTATATATATATATTTATTTATTTATTTATATACATATATATACACATATATAATCAGTATATACATATATATATATGTATCATACCGAACCCGTGACCCGAGCACCCGTATGTACGCCCGGCTACACCAACATGGAACATCCAAGAGCTTACACAGGCGCGCCTGTTTAGACCAAGCTCAGGAGAGGGTCGTTTCCTGGCAAAATGCGATTCAAAAGCTCAACCTTATGGAACCCCTATGCGAAACTCAGGGTTTGGGTTTTCTGGGAATGCTCAGACCATGGATTAAGTTTTAGGTTTTACGCGATAAGGTTTAGGGGTTTAGTGCTATCATTAGTTGCTGAGTTCATAAGCCCCCAAAAGTGTACACTTTTCGTTTTATAGTGGGTAATATTACACCAAAAAGTGTAAAGTGTACCCACTCAGCTACTCATAAGTACAAAACCTTTCTTTCATGGAACGGCAACAGAACCGTTCCAAAACTCCTTCTAGCAATCGTAAAGAACCTTTAAAGAAACCCCTGCACCCTAAACTTATAAACCCCTAAACCCCAAACCCTAAACCCCTAAACCCCTAAACCCTAAACCCCTAAACCCTAAACCCCTAAACCCTAAACCCTAAACCCTAAACCCCTAAACCCTAAACCACAAGCCACATCCCCAAGCCCGATTGGGCTGAAAAGGGTCCGACCCTTCCCCGTTTTTCACGGCTTTCGTGATGCAACACCACCGCATAGACACGAGGATTACAAATCTGCGTTTAGGAACCCATTGTTAAGGGTGTCTACAGAAACTTTCTGTCCTTCTTACGTGGGTTTCTGGGCGCGTAGAAGTTCGAAGATTTAGAGCTTAGGAGCTACACTAAACTACAGGGTAGGGTTAGGGTTTAGGGCTTAGGGCTCAGGGGTTAGGGTTTAGATTGCAACCGTCCTGATGGTCCAAGTGCGAAACGAAACTAGGTGTCTGCATTTAGGATTGTGACATATAGTGCAGGAACCTGATTAAGAAACCTTGGGCCGAAATTATAGGGTTCCGTTTATGAATCCTACTATTTTGGGGTTATAAGCCCAGGGTTTCTTAATCAGGTTCCTACCTAGAGGTTCCTATGTAGTTCCTTTTTGTGGTTTCGGTTGGTAAACCATTTCTTTCTGGTTCGAGGATTTCGAAAGGTTCAAGAACAGGTTTTACATTTCCCAAGAATCTTCAATATATCATAAAGAAAATCCAAGAAAATCAAGAATAGAAAATCTCAATGATATCGAAATGCAAGAATTATTGGCAAGATGATGTTGATGTGCTGAGAATGATGATATGCTTGCTCTGCTACAGCTGCTACAATCAAACGGCCGTTCAGCTGTTTATCGCTCGCCCCGCCACCGAAGTCTGGTTTCGATCAACCATTTCTGCGCCGTGCGCAACGGCATGGCCGTTGGGTGCGGCGTCCTTGAAATAACAGAAGCCCTGCCNCGTTCAGCTGTTTATCGCTCGCCCCGCCACCGAAGTCTGGTTTCGATCAACCATTTCTGCGCCGTGCGCAACGGCATGGCCGTTGGGTGCGGCGTCCTTGAAATAACAGAAGCCCTGCCAACGTAGTCCTCGGCCATGGCAGTAGAGAATGCCATCGGGTTCAAGAGGCGTTGTTGCTGTCTTGACAGCTGCCCCCTTAGATCCCAACGCACATGATCCAAATAATGAAGCTTGGGAGTGATATTGAAGAATACCAGACCGTCCTGGTTAGCATCATAGGCGAGCCGAATATAGTTGATCAGAAACTTGTCCAAAGCTTCCAGCGCACTTTGTCCTTCAGTTGCAGTCATAAAGATCCTGTCGGCTTTAAAACATATCCGCATAAAATCATCGAGGCCTGAGTTGCTTTGAACATAGACAACAACATCTGCTTGGGTCAGTTTACATGCGCAACCTTAGCAACATGACAAGCAATGCAACAAGCATGCATCTCATGACATGAGCAAGACACCATGAGCACAAGCAGACATGTTGTTGATGTACTTGCTTGCTTGAAGAGGTCGCCCCAGATAGTCCACAAGCCACGATAGCATCAAATAAGTGTCCGAAGCTTTAAAGGTAGTGGCAGGCATGCTTTTGTGAGCATCTTTCCAGGCAAAATTCTCTCTCGTCCAGTGCTTAACCATTGGTGTCATCTTCAAGACGTGCTTGCAAAAATGCTTGAAATCATTATAGGCTTCCTGTAGCCTCACTGGAATGCTTCGCCCGAGAGCCATGTCTGTGGGAATAAAATGACCCAGGCTTATCAAGAAGCAAATTGCAGAAGCCAAAAACGTGCGGCCTATTCCCAGACTGATGATGTGAAAAAGATCTTTCGCCAAAAAGGTCGCCTCGCCATTCCTGGTTAAAGCAGCCAACGGCGGCTCATTGCTCCATGGAACGTCCTGATCCACTGTAGCCCTCCAAGAGGCTGCAGAACGAACATCAGTGAATGGGAACGTATCCCCGTCGGCCAAACACCATGGACACATGGGGTTCGGAACATGCAGGAAGTTTCGCTTGCAATGAAAAACCTTGGCCTGAGCAGGGAGATCACCTTCCAGACTTATAAAGCACAAGAAAAAAGTGCCGTATTTGATGGCAATACCAGTCTCCATAGCCGATGATGCCTGCTTGGCCAACTCCACCATCAGTGAGTCCACCACTTCGTTGCCCCATTCCCATCCCACATTGTGCTGAGTATAAGCCTCGTGACTCATGGCAGTCCAAAAAAAGTATCGGTCCCAACTTGCAGCACCAGATGCGAGGACTGGCCCCCAGGAGCACTGTAGAACTGCACTCTTCCGAAGCCCCGTGCCCTCATCTATATGAAGCTTGCAAGGGATACAAAACCTTAATTCGCCTTGGGAATGGACTTGGAATACTTTGCTATCGGGCTGAACTTGACGAAAAGTCCTCCAGAATCTCAGAAAAAGCCCCTGTGCTGACTCCACCGATCGACCTGCAAAAAGCTTATCCTCGTAGCTACGGAAGATCTCCTTGGCCATATCTTGTATGCATAGAATAGGATGCTGCACCGTGCCATCACCATCAGGAGACATCACTGGTATATGCTTGACTGGAACACGGAGAGCGAAACCACGCTTGGTCACAGCATCATTGAAGTTGCGGGCCTTGTTCTTGCTTGTTTTGGACTCAGCAAGCTTAACCAGAATATCTTGTCCAGGATGCCCAGGCAACATTGTTTCTGCTGTGTTGCGTGCATGAGAACTGGCACTGCTGGCTGTCCCATCCTTTGCATATCGATCTTACAGCAAGCGAAGCAGAAAGACAAGCCATGAACAACAGCGATACAAGCTTGCTTTTTTGTCTTGCATGCATGATGGCTGGCTTGCCCGTATGCTGTTGCTGTTGTGTTATCTTGATTGCAGTTGTTGTTGCTGTTGCTGTTGTGATGGTGTTGTTGGGCGGGGTGGTGCTAGTGCTGGGAGCAGTAGCGGTGGTGGTGGTGGTGGTGGGGGTGGCAGCACTAGTGGCGGGGGTGGTCGTCGTCATTATCGTCGCTGTGAATATGAACTGTTTAATTTGTGATTGTTATTATGATGATCGTGCTTGCTGTTGGTCTTGTTAGTGTTGTTGTTGCTGGCATGCTGTTGATGCTGATGTTGTTGTTGTGAGCATGCAAACTTTGCAAGCCATGGGGCTACGTAGGTGATGAGCACATTGGTCACGGCTTCAGCACCTGCGCGAGGATTTGGGCTGAGTAGCAAATGCAAGCCTAGCAAACTTCGCATCATGGAGAGGCAATGCATCGATACTTTTCACGAGCAGAGCAGCCACTGGAAACTCTGGCTACTGGGACCCCAAGCGTTCAACATGCCAAGAAGCTCCGTCTTCTGAGTATGCAAGTATTAGATCGAGCCTTTAGTAGATGGCTCATGCCTATAGAACCCATTATTGAAGTATATTCCCCGAGGAGCAACTGCATGTTCGTATTCCAACTGTGTCCCAGCTGCCTGCATGAACTCATCAATGCAGCTATGTAGTCTGGCTACGTGAGAATGCAGTGAATCGTCTACCCAGGTCCGGTTTGTTGCAGTGCACTTACCTAGATCAGATTACCATTCCCGGTCCATGTCGGCAGGCTAACACAGAGGTGAAAAGTCTGGAGCAAAACATGGCATGGCCCAAACGAGAAGTCCTTTGGCATGATATTGAAGCAGTGCGGTGTTTGTTAACTGCATGGAGGGTGCATAACACTTCAGTCTTAAGCTATAGATTGAGGATGCATATAGCAACTGTAGTCGACCATTTGCCATGGGGCTCAACTTTCAATCTCCTCTTTGGCTGCAGGCTTCGCTGCCCGTTTGGGCTTCGGAGCATAATGGCTCCTTGGCTGCAAACATGGTTTCAACAATCATACCGTTAAGATATCACATTCCAATTAAATGCGATGCTGGCCAGCGTCTTGAGGGAAGCAATATTGTTGCCAAAGGTGGTCACCCTTAGCTTGTTCTGTTCATAATATAACAAACTGTTGTAGCTTGGTACTGCCACTGCACTAAACTGAGCCCACAACGCATCACGGATCTTGCTGGTGATTTCGGTGAATTTGGCGGCATCCCTTAATCAGCTGGTGTTATTCACCCCTGATCTGACGGAAACACACAAGCAGCATAATTTCAGCGCAAGCCACTTTTCCACAAGCTCCATGTCACAGATCGCTTTGTAGAAGACATTGAGCTCACCTCAGAGGCGACAAGTATTGACACAACCACGATATATATTCTTGCCGAGCATGAACATGCTGTGTTGACAGAAACAACAGACACNGTCACAGATCGCTTTGTAGAAGACATTGAGCTCACCTCAGAGGCGACAAGTATTGACACAACCACGATATATATTCTTGCCGAGCATGAACATGCTGTGTTGACAGAAACAACAGACACACACACAGCAAGCAGCAGCATGAAACAAAGCCTGCCAAGCTTAGAATTGCAGCCAATTGCACCCAACGATCTTTCACAAGCCGTCAAATCATCCCTCGGTTTGAGGCATCACAACATGCAACAGAAGCAATCCAATCAGCAGATTCATAACCATGAACAAGACAATGTTTATNCAATTGCACCCAACGATCTTTCACAAGCCGTCAAATCATCCCTCGGTTTGAGGCATCACAACATGCAACAGAAGCAATCCAATCAGCAGATTCATAACCATGAACAAGACAATGTTTATGTGTGCTGTGTGACAAGAGGCTGGTGTGTACTGCACTTTTCCTCGACCAATCGGTCTTTGACCTCCTTGAGCACGGTTCGCTTGTTTAGTAGTGCTTTTTTGTACTTCCCCAGGCTGGCCGTCAACTCCTTATCTCCTTCCACGATCAAAGGCAGACCTGCCTTCGTTCCTCCCCTACCCGGCCCCTTCCTCCCGCCCTTGCCCTCAGCAGCTTTCGAATCCGGCACGGAGTCGTCGTCGCTGATTTCGAAGGAGTCACCGCACCCGATCTGGAACTTGTCGTTGAAGAACCCTGCCTCTTCCATGAGCTCCTCCAGCTCCCTGAGCTTCTCCTGCCCTTGCCTGGTTTTCAGAAGAGAATACCCAAATAGGCTTGTTTGTAACACACTGAAACAAATAAGGCGAAGGAGGAAACAGATTTNCATGAGCTCCTCCAGCTCCCTGAGCTTCTCCTGCCCTTGCCTGGTTTTCAGAAGAGAATACCCAAATAGGCTTGTTTGTAACACACTGAAACAAATAAGGCGAAGGAGGAAACAGATTTACAGCCGAGTTTCTGGACGGTGTCGGACACCAACACTAGGTACTTGTATTCACCAGTGTATGGGCAAGTCTTGTACAACTTCTTCGCACTGCAGTACTTCTTGGCGCCCTCGATTTTCTCNACTAGGTACTTGTATTCACCAGTGTATGGGCAAGTCTTGTACAACTTCTTCGCACTGCAGTACTTCTTGGCGCCCTCGATTTTCTCCCTTAAGTGTCGATAGTGTTCTTGATGAAAACGAACTAAAGTAACCAATAGAATGAGGCTCATGTTAATACAATACAAGGTTCTTTGGCCAGCCTTTGGCCTCCATATCAGCGCCCGCACACCATTCAAACCCTTGAGTGTTTTTCTTCCACTCTTTGGTAGACTGTCGCAGGCGTATGAGCGCCTCCAAACGGCCCTTGTTGATGCTGTGGTCGTCTTGCGGGCTGTAAACCTTTACCACGAAGTCTCGCAGAAGTCGAGCCCGCTTTATCCCTCCTGCATGATCATCATGTATATGTGTCAAGGACAAGGTAGCCATGAGTTCATGCATCGTGGTGGCATGCACAAGCAAACGAACATGCACACACACACACACTCTCTCTCTCTCTCTCTCTCCCTCCCTCTTTCACTCTCTCTCACAAGCAAGCACTGTCCCTCTTCCCAGGCTTTGGTGATTTCTTCGAGGGTACCCTTTTTGCTCTTCACGAGGCGGTTGAGGAAGTGCCATTCAGTAGGATGCGAGGTGCTGTTGTATGCATGCTCGCTGGCTTTCCTGTCAGAACGAACCCTGGTTCAAACAGCAAGCAAACATGCATGTGTGGGTGCAACTTGCACAAGCAACATCAAGCACACATGAGCAGAGCATGCTGCGTGCAAGCGAGTCGCACACCAACAGCTGGGGCTGGGCTCCCGGGTGGCTGCTTCGGCGTCTCAGGCTGAGGCTTGGCAGAACTGTGCNCTCTGTTGCTGCTGCTGTCTGTGCCTGCTGCATGTGCTGCACTTGCTGCTCTGTTGCTGCTGCTGTCTGCGCCTGCTGCATCTGTTGCACTTGCTGCATCAAGTACTCCTTAGCCTTAGCAGCACCAGGAGCTAGCTGCTCTTTCGCAACCTGCCTGACCCTTTCTGAAAGGCTGGTGTTGCTGCCCCTTGGCGATCGCGAGCGGGTCGGTTGCGGTGGAATCGGCGGAGTTCTGGGCTGAGGGACCATCGTCGGCACCGGAGGCGGGATGGGAGGCAACGGAACCTCCTTGGGNGTGTTGCTGCCCCTTGGCGATCGCGAGCGGGTCGGTTGCGGTGGAATCGGCGGAGTTCTGGGCTGAGGGACCATCGTCGGCACCGGAGGCGGGATGGGAGGCAACGGAACCTCCTTGGGTCAGTTGGCTGGGATAACATAGGCACGGGGGTATCCCGGTGCCTTGCTTCGGCTTATGAAATTCATATTGCTAGTAACAATAGGATTCCTGGAAAACATAGAAATAGGCCCAAAAATAGAAAAATAATAGAAACAAAATAGAAATAAAATCGGCCCCAAAATGTTTCGATTCCAAAATAAAGAATTAAATTCGAAACAAAATCGGCCCAAAAATGTTTCGATTCCAAGATAAAGAATTAAAATCGAAATAAAATCGGCCCAAAAATGTTTCGATTCCGAGACAAAGAATTAAAATCGAAACAAAAATGGTGTCGATTTTCTGTTTACAAACGAAAATCACCACATAAATCGTTTTGAATAAATCACAAAGCAAAACAAGTTTATTGGGAATTGCAGCAGTGACTGTACATATATATATACACACATGTAGTAATATATTAATATATTAATCTATTAATCTATTATCTTATCACTATACCCTTACACTAATACATATTAATATAAATCAAAATACATCAACATATATTAATATATATATATATATATTGACTACCTGACCTACGATCTGGAATCAGTATTGAAGGACCAGAGGAGCAATGGATATAGATATGGCAGATATGGGGATGGGTCAATACCCCGTGTTGTCGTGGGCCCCCCCCTCTGTTCGCGCCGGCTTTGTTTCAAAGCCCCGTCGAGCGGCATTGCCAAATGAGCCAAATGTATGTTGAAGAAAATTGACCTTGTCGCGCCAGCCTTGTCGCAAAAACACTGGCTTTGTTACAAACTTTGTCGTGCGAGGGGGCGCCCCGACCTTGTTACACAGTAGTAGGTTTTGACCCGCTGCCATTTTTTTGCTCACACACCCCAACGTAGGACGCAGGAGAAGGCCGGCCACGATCCCGACGTGGGTCCTGGTTTGCGTGATTCAAGGCTTCAGGATTGAGGGTTTGGTGGTTTTCAGGGTTGCGGGTCCAGGGTTCATGGGCTCACTAACGGCAAAAGTCTTGAAACGTGCCTGCTACACGGCTACGCGGCTACACAAGCTACGCAGCTCTGCGGAACTCCAGAAGGCCAGCAACACAAGAGTCGCAACAGGACCATAGGGCCTATGCCATAGGGACTGTGCAAATACTGTCCTCGCCATCCTCGCTGTTGTGACCAAGGCGAAAGTGTGTAGTGTAGTAGAAGCCAGGCTCCTGGTGGATTGGCGGGGAACTAAGTCTAAGTAACTAATCACAAAGAGAGAAAGGGGGTCGTGAGTCATGGATTGCCACTGGAGTTGCAGCTCGGTCTTTTGCAACGGATTGCTCGAGCCGCGAGCCGTTGCCGAGAGCATGTCTGGCCGGAACCCTGCCCTAGCCGCTAGCCGCTAGCCCTCCCTTGTACTTGTTACTTGTTGACCGAGGGCCTCGTGGCCCAAACTGCGCGCTGCAGTTTCTAGGTCATTCTGGTCTTAGGCCTAAGCCCTAGGCTACAATCTACATTATGTTGGCAGTGGGTCCCGGGATGTCCCGGGTCCCAGCGGCGGCTGGGTCCCAGCCAAAGAGTCAAAGAGAGTCAAAACCACGCCAGGCCATATTAGCAAATCAAAGACAGAACAGACATTTTGTTTAACAACCGTGACGTGATTGAAGTGCCTGCAACATCCGATACCGGTACCGTTACTGCTTCACGCTTGGCCTTGCTTTCTGTGCCTACAATCGCGCACAATGAACAGCTGGAGCTGGCAAAGGGTAATATGTGCTTCAATGCGACAGCTTGCATGGCTCACAGTACTCCATATGCCATATACGACTACGGTGCAAGTAAATAGAATTTCAGCACCAGCCGTTTCACCGTCAGCCCTGCAACTCAATGTCAATGAGTCAATGACGTCAGCACAGAGTCTGTCACAGAGCTCAAGCCAAGCAGCCAAGCAGGAAAAGTGAGCCAAGCACCTCCAGAATCTAGAATGTAGAATCTGAATCTAGAATCTAGAGTCTAGAGTGTCGACCATGTTTTTCCCCCCAAACTTGGCCCTTCGCCCGGCCCAGGCCCTGTGGCCCTGTGCACGTGGTCTCATGATAATGCTGCAGTTGCAGATTGGGCGCAACAACAGAGGCGGGCGCTCCTACTGCTAGCTGCTAGCTGCTAGTCTGCTAATCAAAGACTCAGTCCAAGACAGAGTCATAGTCATAGCATGGCATAGCTGCATAGCCATAGTATGCCATAGTCCATAGTAGCGTTGTCGGTTTCATATTACCAGAAACAGTTACAATCAGTTACTCTT
>BGNK01003832.1:6448-23259 GCA_003297005.1 Symbiodinium sp. clade A Y106
AGCCTTCCCAACAGCAGGGCTTGCCATCGGTAGGCCCTCCCCCGGAGGAGTTTATTATTGTCACCCTTTTTATTATTCTCAAAAGCACGGCTCCAAAGGGTTACCCTTGCCGGCTTTGTCGAATGGCTCCGTTTATATAGAATTGTAATCAGGCAGAGGCCTCAAGTTTAGCTGCTGCAGTTCCTGGAATCCGGAGTCTCTGGCTTCTTGCCAAAGCCTGCAGCTCTGGAATTTCATCAAAAGGCTATTGCTTCACAGCCTTCGCAACAGCAGGGTATGCCATCGGTAGGCCCTCCCCTGGAGGAGTTTATTATTGTCACCCTTTTTATTATTCTCAAAAGCACGGCTCCAAAGGGTTACCCTTGCCGGCTTTGTGGAATGGCTCCATTTATATAGAATTGTAATCAGGCAGAGGCCTCAAGTTTAGCTGCTGCAGTTCCTGGAATCCGGAGTCCCTGGCTTCTTGCCAAAGCCTGCAGCTCTGGAANTTTATATAGAATTGTAATCAGGCAGAGGCCTCAAGTTTAGCTGCTGCAGTTCCTGGAATCCGGAGTCCCTGGCTTCTTGCCAAAGCCTGCAGCTCTGGAATACCAGAGCCTGTGGCTTTTCATCAAAAGGCTATCGTTTCATAGCCTTCCCAACAGCAGGGCTTGCCATCGGTAGGCCCTCCCCCGGAGGAGTTTATTATTGTCACCCTTTTTATTATTCTCAAAAGCACGGCTCCAAAGGGTTACCCTTGCCGGCTTTGTNTTTATATAGAATTGTAATCAGGCAGAGGCCTCAAGTTTAGCTGCTGCAGTTCCTGGAATCCGGAGTCCCTGGCTTCTTGCCAAAGCCTGCAGCTCTGGAACACCAAAGCCTGTAGCTTTTCATCAAAAGGCTATTGCTTCATAGCCTTCCCAAAGGCAAGGCCGAGCTGGTAGTTCAGTGTCGTGTCTGCCGAACTGCACTCTGCTGGCTGGGTTTAGGGTCCTGTTAGTTTCAGCTTTTGCTAGTTACTTAGCCTGGATCCTATTTTTGGGGGGACTTCGGGCCCGGAATGTTTTAATTGTCACCCCTTAAATTATTGTCACCCGCCCTGATAACATCAATTGTTTGGGCAAATTGGCTACGCAATTAAAACTCCGCTTCCGCCCGGAAATTCGGCCCCGGGGAATATTTCAATTGTCACCGGGTTTAATATAGTGACCGCAACATTACAGGCCCTGACCTTAAACCCTAAACCCAAATAGCCGAAACATCGCAGATTCCGAAGATCAGCCTGTTTCCTTCTGAATCCATGCAAACCTTCTATGAAGCCCAGCTCTCGTCCCTTACTGCAGGGAAGAGCCATTCGCTCGCTACTTCGAGCGAAAGCAGCTCCTGGTGGGGGCGGAAACGGGATGCCTCCGCTCCATGCAGGTGCGCTGCGGGCACATGAAGGCTAAGTGGAAATGAGAACAACAGGAGAAGAAAAAATCAGTAGCAATGTCACAGTGATGATAGAAAGTGGAGTAGATATGGGGAAATTGTCGTTGCTGCCGCAGCAAGAACAGCAACCCTGCTCGATCGAGCATTGTAATCCGCATGTCTGATCCACACAGCTGCAGACCCTGCGAGTTGCTTTTGAGTCTAGCTTTTCAAGCGAAAGAGATCCCAGGTGGAGGGCAAAGGGTTTATGACGGAGATGTTTCCAATTTCCATTTCCCTGGTTGAATGTTAACAGCTCACGGAGCTTCAGGTTTGAAGAGCTTCTGGTTTGGAGAGGTTCTTTCTCCTTCTGACGCCAAACCCTTTGCCTGACAAGCAGCCGAAATTTCAATGATCTGTCAGGCTCCAACGCCATTACTGCTTAGGCTCTG
The DNA here is from genome assembly GCA_003297005.1 of Symbiodinium sp. clade A Y106. Lineage (NCBI taxonomy): Eukaryota > Dinophyceae > Suessiales > Symbiodiniaceae > Symbiodinium > Symbiodinium sp. clade A. The sequence goes on from BGNK01003832.1 coordinate 8,290, forward strand.
AAGTTCGAGAAGGAGGCCCTTTGACTCAGCCCTAGCATCTCAACTTGTGGAGCATCGGTCCTATGCGCGACAAACCTATATCCTAAAGTGCCGGCGGAGGCAATAACTTCTCTTAAAGTAGGCTCACATCACACCCGTCGAGCTTGGCTGCTCTCTCTGTCCTTTCTTCCGGAGGCGGCTTTCACACTGATTCAAGCAGATGCTGATGTCGACCAGGTGGGCAATTTCGCAAGTCGGGGTTGTAGCAATAGCATAAACACCCGGCCAAACCCCAACTCAAGCTGATGTTTAGAATTTGAGGTTGGCACTTGGTCGCCTCGGGCTTCTAGGATTCTGGGCTTCGGGGGGCTCCTAGTGCGATTTCAGCAGAGACTCCAACACCTTAACCTGCGCCGCGAGCTTCAACGCCGTCCCGTGCTGTTTGGCGTGGGGTCTGTTTACAAACTGTTTGGCATGGCTGCCCGGTGTTTCAGGGATTGTTTTCAATAGCAACAATCGAGGCCAAATTTGTGATACCCACGGCCAACGACATGCCCCGTAGCCCCGTATCTGGAAATCCTTGCACTCCACGCAATCCAATGCCGAAAAATGACATGTCGCCCGAGGAAGATGGTCGAGGTGCCTCTGGGTTGTTGTTGGCAGCCCAGAAGCGCAGCTCGATTTAGCCCCCGAAGCCCTAAACTGCCTCATATACGGAAAAGCTTGGAGACACAAGACGATGCGTGCGAGACCCGTCAATTCACTGCCATGCCCTCATGCCACCTCATTTCGAAGGAGGGCTTCGTTGGTGTGGCTCGGGCATTCACCACCGTTTGGTCTGACCGCCATACAAAACCGGAAACACAAATGAACTGGTTCGGATCACATGAGATGTGCGCATGCAAACCTGCAGTCACAGTTGTTAAGGGTTGTCCGAATTTAAGCTACCCTTGCGGTCGGCATATTGCAGGACGCACCCTTGCTTTGTACGGCTCCCACAGAGAGCCCTACCTAAACGCTAGAGTCGCTAGAGTCCGCTAGAGCCTTTGTAATAATCTTGAGGAGATCCCGAGCCTGAATCCAAACCAACCAAAAAACCATCCCCACGCTCCCCTGCAAATCCTCAGCCTCAAGACCTTGCCATCACCGGAGGAACGGTCACAAGAAGGTCGCTCGTCTGCTGCTCCAGGAAGGGGCGGACGAGGCCATGCCGCCGGTCCATTGCCATGATAGGAAGCACCTGATTGACTTCTGAGTAAGAGCCCCATGGAAATTCTGCAAAACTGCGGAACGATTGATTCCGCTTCCATTTGTCCCTTATCTTACGGGGACCTGCAGTGGCACAAACCAGACGATGGAGTTTTGGGTTCTGGTTCAGGAACTGAGAGTACTGCAGCTGGTAGATGCGATCCAATCATGTAAAAGAGCTCTCAGGTCCTAAACCTGAAGTTTGAGTTCTGAGGTTCCAATTACTACACTGCCTGGGAATTAGCAGTAGTTGGAACTGAAGATGGCTACACCGTGAAGCCTCAAGCTGCAAGCCATAGCCTTGTACACCAACCTCACCCAAATCCGCAAATCCAAGGACATGAACCCCCAACCTGCCGCAACTCAAAAGAAGAGGGAACGACTTCAGGCCAAGGTCACCAGTTGCGGGTTCACGCCTTTGGCTGCCGCCTTGGAGAACGGACATCCAGAAATCGTCGAACTCCTGAAGCACCTGACCGGCTGTCAGGGTTGCATGATTCTGGCTTTTCAGGACTTGGGATTCATGGCATAACTGCCTTGCGACATAGATGGATTCTGACCTCGGTGTGTCGTCGTCCTGTTTGCGAAAGTTGCACCTTTCACCCTCGATCCCGGAACGCAGGCCCCCAAATCGTAAGCCGGACCACCCCCCTCAACAAAACCACAATGCACAAGCTCTGGCAAGCCTGCTACAGGCGCTTGTCTCTGGACAGCCGTCTGGAATGTCTTGATACTGAGAGGTTCGGTTTGAGTCAGACTTCCGGACCCTGCTGGTTCGCAGGTCTCGAGTCCACATTCGAGTCCTGAAATGGCTCCTCACTGAATCCTCAGCCCGCACATGATTCAGGGATTGTTTTTTGATGAGCCCTGCACTCGGCAGTTTTAGTTGAAGTTCCAGTATGCGCCTGGGTGTGCTGCCAGGGCACACAAGAGGCCGCGTTTCTGTCAGCGTTGCTTGGTGTGCTGAAACTGCGGTGACGTCTAAAGTTGAATGTTGTCGGGCTGCAGGCTTGCACAGCCTCCAAGAGATTTGAAGGAGAGCCTGTGTCTGCCGGCACACAGATGGCAGATGATGGCAGCCTATAGCCATTCTCTTGACCAAGGGGCTCCCTTTGCTGGGAGTTGGCATGGCGAAAGCTGCTGGCAGTCGTGCTACAGGTGCGGACCATCGAAGTCTTCCCAAGTTCCGAAGGCGTTTTCGAACAGGTCTGCGAGATGTTTTCAATGTGCTGGCATTTTCCCAGGAGCACCGCCTTCTTGCGGCTCGAATCCAGCAGTTCGGTGTCTAGGACCTCCGACCCAAGTTGGTAGATGTGCTTTTGAGCATTGTCTTCCAAGATCTGACGGGGGGCCTCAGGTCGTTCGGGCCCCTTCGAGGGCTTTTTGCTGAAACCAAGTAGATTTTCACTGGCTGGGGCAGGGGTTGTGAGACCCCTGGCTCTCGAACTTCTCACTGTGCACTCTGCCGCTTCTGCTAGCCTTCCAGAAAAGCCCCCATTAAAATTGGCCTCTACAGGCTATACAGTCAGTGTGCTCATGGCTCTTATGAGGAGTTACTTTACTCGATGTGTGTTTAGGGATGTTGCGCGCTGAATGGGTTGAAGCTCAAGGCAGAGTGCAGTGAGTGCGTTGAATTCACAGTGCCAGTGAAGGAGTATGCTGACAGCTGACATGTTCGAACATTCCTTGTCTGTGCCAACGAAGGCCATGCCTGGCGGACTAACGCCCTCCAGTGGACAGACTGCTTACGGAAATCAAGTTGTCAATGCATCTCTTCTGCAACCGCCGTCGTTTACTTTTCTGAAGGGTCCAGAGTGCGCTCATAAAGAGCCCATTCCACATCATCCTGGCTTCCGAAAACCCCTGGGGTACTGTAACTTATCAACGTGTGACCCCAGACCTACACAACCATCAGGGTGCTTGAATTGGATGCAGGGCTTAGGCCTTTCGGAGCCTGATGGGTTGGCGCCACTCTTTGACTTCCATGCAAACAGGACATTCTGCACGAAGAGACTGTACCTTGCACATTGCAGGCATTCTGTGGGACGAACTATCGAGAACGTATCGAACATTCCATGTACTCTCTCTTCCGCATCTCCAAACCACGATTCCTCAGTGGTATACACAGAATTCAGAATTTCCGATGCAAGCTGACACGATGACCATGACAGGAAGTGGCCAGACAGGCCAGGACGGGCGTTTGCCGGCTTCAGCAAATTTTGGGGTGCGCCGCTGCAATTCTGCAAATCAGGAACCTAAGCAAGGATACGTCCCATCTGGACGGCTGTGCTGGAATACCGCGTCAATGATCAAGAATCTTGCATAAACCTGTTTGATGTTTGCCGAAGCCCGCGGTAGAAAGGGTGCTTCGGGGCTCTCCAGGCTGTCTCACGAAAGTTTCCGCTTGCCAGTAACCCTTTGAATGTCATCGCGTTGCAAAGTCAGCTATGCTACACATGCCTGTGAGCCGTAGCGTTCCCTGGTTTTGGAATCAGGGCTAGCAAAGAAGGGCTGCATGCTGTGGGACCTGGAGTTGCAAGTCTGCTGGGACTGCTGTTGACCGGGCTATTAAAGAAGCAGAAGACTCAAAAGATAAAGGGGCATGCTAGCAGCACTAGGAATAAATTTTCATGCGAGTATACTGACCGTGGCTCCCAACAGCCCTGGTTCGTAAGCCGAAGCTCAGCCTTCAGTGGCACGAGGCGACGCCTGAAATCTCCGAGGTCGCGCTACATGACCTTTATAGCTGATCGCGATTCAAAGCCCCAAAGGAAAACGAGAAGCTATCGGTGGGGTTCCTGACATGCCTAGGGTGCCGAATGAATAGGAAAATTACTTTCTAGAACTTTGAGAATACTTGAAGATTTGAAGTATGAAGCAGTTGTACGTGCTTATCGACGTCCTCATAAAGCGTGCCGCGGCATCGCCCCAGTCCTAAATCAGAAGCCCTTGCTTCAGACAGCTACCAGAAACGGGGGGAAGCTGCGTGTGAGATGATGGCCAGGGTTGTTCTGGCATGAAGAGTGTTGTTGCTTGTGTTAGTTGGGTAGTAATGTTGTTATGATTCAGTCTGTGAGCTGGAGCCCTTCTATCGAAGTGCACCATGCTCAAACGTCTACGGCAGGAGCCAGCGGTTTCGAGTTTGAGTTTTGGGGTCGTAGTACCATGTGCTCTGATCCGGTGCGTTTGACCGACCTCGCCAAGCGCCAGGTTTCCTGGCCGATGCAAGCAGCACACCCCTCTCGAACCTCAAGCCCGTATACGAAGACAGGCCAACATGACGCTTCCTTGCCAGCTGCTCGGTCAAGCCCTGGCTGCGGCAATGCTTCCAAGACATGCAATGCACTTCAAGCCCTTAACCCTCATCCCCTCATCATCACACCACTCAAAACTGAAACACTTAGCCTGGAAGCACAAAGCCCGAAAGTTCTTGGCCGGAAGCTATCAAGGCTCAGCGAAAACCCTCCCAAAAAACAGCTTCGAAGGCCTTTGCACTAGCCCTTCAGGGTTTGGGGCCCAAGTCCCGTGCCGGCAATACCCAAAGCCGGCAATACCCAAAACCTTGCACCCCTGAGTCACAGCCTCACCAATTTCATAAAACCAAGAACGCAGATCGCAACACGACAACAGAGAGCCATGGATGCTTTGGCTGGAGCCTGTTGTGCACTAATGGCATTGCTGCTGCTGCTGGTCCTGTGGCCAGGTCCGCCTGTAAGCCTGGGCTAAAGTTTTCACCCACCCGCCCAGCCGTTACTCCAAGCTTGGCTGATGCCTGTGACCAAGTACCTTGGTTCAAGAAGATCACGAGGTTTTGTTCGGACGCCAATGACTTGTCAAATGGGCTTGAGGCCGAAACCCTCTGACTGCAGGATTCCGACGCACAGTGGGCGCTCGTTTGGTGGCTAGAGACTGAGTGAGACACCTTGTGTTGTATATGTACAGGTGTGTGATGGACTTGCAGGAGGGTTTGGCACGTGTTGGGGCCTCATGTTTGATCTGGCAGATTGAGGATAGAAAGGTGGTGGGCTGGCACTGCAATCGATGGTTGAATTACCGATTAATTGTAAACTCCAAGTCCACGTGCTTCCCAAGCCTTCTTTGGTGGGGGTGTACAGCGAAGGTTTCCGTTTTGTTCGGGCTCCGACCTTTGGTGCGCGGCCCCTTCGGCACAAGAGCTTTCGTCCGCAATAGTTCTCGTCGAACGAACACTTCATGTTCTTGTAGAAAAGACAAACAGGGACGGGACCCGAAGTGTGCATTAACGGTCGTGACCTGCTTGGCCATAGGTCAGAAGCAATGTAAGGGTCAAGCTCAAACCCTCAACTTTACGGTGAGCCAAGGTCCTACAGTAGCGACAGCACCCTTCGAAAACACCGAAGCAGATTATGAATCGGATGGCCGAGGTTGGGATGCTCATGGTCAGATCCTAAGTGCTGGGGAGCCTCTCCACGCGATGCGTCGAATCCTTGAGTAGGCAGCTTGTTGACGGACTCTCGATCGTATGCTAGAAATCGTCGTCCACGCTGCATGTCCGCGGCGACGCTCGAGGCGCTCGTGCCCCAAGATGGTCGAGAGCCCCTAAAAGTCTGAAACCTCTGAAACCAAAGAGCCCGATGCTGTCCCAAATCCAGTATGTTAAGTTTGGTTTGAAAGTGAAAATTCGCTAAATTATGTACATGCAATGTTCATAAGCTATGGGTGCTTCCACAGGCTATATCTCGGTCATATTTGCGTGGACACCCCTCTCTACAGACTCGCAAGCTTGCCCATGAAATCTTACTTCCCGCACGCTCCAAAGAAGTGTTGGTGCCCTCAGGCAGTGCGGATTCCCACCGGGGCTCCAGAAAATTTGGACAACAACTACAAGATCGCTCAGCACTTCCATGGGAAGCGAATCCCAAGAAGCTGCTCTTTCTCAGCTCCTACTGGCTGTTTATGTTTCTTTAGAAACACGGAAGCCCCCCCAGCATACCGAAAAGCAGCGTAAGCATGGTTGGTGCCTCACAGCCACCCCACACGGCAACAAAGCCACGTTTCAGCACTAAACTCCAAATCTCCAAGCAGCAAGCGCTAAATCCTGAGCACGTCCAATGAGCCGCCAAGAAGTAGAGTTCAGCAAAACCCGGAAATCCAAGGCCTGGACAGGCTATCGGAAATGCTACCGCTGGCTCAAAGGAGGGGTCAGCGCCCTATTAGTCGCCAAGCCAGAGGCATGTTCTTTTTCGAGTGGGGGATGGGGTAGATGGGTGTGTGGGTGGGTGAAGGATGTTATGTTGTGTTTGTTGTGTTCGTGTTGTTTTTTTCTTTCTTTCGGTCGGTCCTTCGGTCGGTCGGTCGATCGTCGTTGCTGCTAAAACTGCTGACGCTGCTGCTGCTGACACTGATGATGCTGCTGTTGTTGTTGCTGCTGCTGTTGCTGTTGTGTATAGCCGCCACGGATCACAGAAGGCAGTGTAGCTGTGCTAACCTGGCCAGGGGTGCTAACTCTAAAGGCTCGCAACAGGCTCCCTTAAAGGTTGTCCGACCGCTTGAGCCATATTGAACGTGCCCCAGCCAAAAGCCTCTGTGGTCAGCCGGGTCCCAATTCCCGGGCCTCGCAGCTAACGTCACGCATGACAGCAACGAGGTANGACCGCTTGAGCCATATTGAACGTGCCCCAGCCAAAAGCCTCTGTGGTCAGCCGGGTCCCAATTCCCGGGCCTCGCAGCTAACGTCACGCATGACAGCAACGAGGTAGGCGGTAGGGTTCCCCGAAACCCGCCGAACCCTAAACCCGGTTCGGTTTCCCGACCCTTAAACCCTCTAAACCCAAACCCTCTAAACCCTAAGGTAAACCCTCTAAACCCTAAGCCCCGACCCTTAAACCCTCTAAACCCAAACCCTCTAAACCCTATAAGGTAAACCCTCTAAAGCCTAAGACCCGGGAGGCCTCCGGTTTGCAAACCCCCGGGGAAAGCACACCGAAAAGTAAACTGGCCCCAACACGCCCCACGGGCACACGAAACAAGAGATGCGCACAAGTCTGGTTCCCAAAGCATTGTTTGTGTGCCGCTTGCTGTTTGCTGACACCAAGCCAACATGTGCAGGTAACCCTCGGCAGCTCATCCATTGCATCTAGGCACGCTTGGGAGTATGCCGAGCATGCTGTTGCGTTCATTGGGTGTCAATTACTGCCTCAAATGTGCATGCATCTGTGTGCCCAAGACAGCACCAGCATGGGCAGCAGGCCAGCACTTCTTGGCAAGAAGCCAGTGCAGCCGGACGACCAGATGACATGTCTTCGAAGGGCTTCCGAGTTTATCAACCCTTGTGTTCAAAGTCGTCTCTGGGGTTTCGGTCAGAGCAAGTTTACTTGCCCTGTCCTATCATGGAGCTCTCTCCTGGTGGGGCCTCTCTTTGCGGCTTCGGGTCTGAAGCCAGCTCCCCTTGCAGAGATGACGATCGTATGGACCAAAGTAAAATTCGGTGTCCACGCAACATTGCGATGACGAAGGAGTTTGAGTCGTTGTGGAGACCTCAACTGCATCTGTCTGTTGTTGTGGTCCATGGAGTGCTGGAGATGTACCTGCTGGGGGACGCTGATTTACTCANTGAGTCGTTGTGGAGACCTCAACTGCATCTGTCTGTTGTTGTGGTCCATGGAGTGCTGGAGATGTACCTGCTGGGGGACGCTGATTTACTCAAGAACTCGGATGCAAACCTTTCCATGATCAGCGCCTTGCTCCGCAGATGGCGAAACCCTGTCATAGGCGCCGTTTCTTTGTTCAGCATTCTTCTCATGTCACTTCCATCCCAGGCATGGCACTGGACAAGACATCTGAGATCTTGGCCGCTCGTGCTGTGTGCATGCCCCATCGTCTGGTGGTGCAGACGGACAATACGACGCGCGGGCAGCGGAACCAACAGACGGTCTTGGCTCTCGGAGACATGGTGTGTCGTGGCATTTTTGAGAGTGTGACCCAGAACTACTTCGAAGTTGGTCGCAGTCACAACGAATGTGATCAGCGGTTTGTTGCAGTTGCCTCTTCTTTGTCATCTTGCCGAACACTGCAGACTCCGGAAGAGTTTGCGCAGTGCATAAGAGACAAATGCCGTCCCTCACGAAACAGGCAGATGGTGGTGGAGATCGTGGATGGCTGGCACGACTGGCAGAGCAGGATGAAGGCGGCAAAGGCCAGCGTCTCGGGCCTGGCTATTCAGTCGAAAGGCCAGGATGTTTGTCACAGTTTTCGGTTCCTGCGACGTGCAGCCTTGAAGAACATCCCGGGCTTCGCCGCAGATGCATGCAATGGCCTAGCCTCTCCAAAGGATTGCTTCCTCCTCTGCAAGCGCTCCATGCACGACGCGCACGTGGCCCAGGATCCGCTGCTGCTCCTTTCTGCTGCGCAGTCCCGGGATCTTTTGCCGGATTTCCAGACACTGCCACGTGCGAAGCTGGGAGAGCGGGCATTGAAGGAGTTCAAGAAGACGGCGAGCCGCGTGGAGGCTGTGGCAAAGTGTTTGTGTAGAGGGCCTTCTGGTGGGGCAAGGGGTGATCTCTTAAGTGAAGGTGAGACCGTGGAAGCTCGGAGCTGGATTATCTCCGACATCTCTGCCAGCAAAATCAGCAGCAGACTTGGCCTGATGCACCGGTGCTCGACTTTGTCTTTCAGGATGGCAGGGTGGACGAGTTGATTACTGTGAGCCCCGATCTCATAGCTGAGCTGGCCAACTTCAGACCAGGCATGCCTCGCCCTGTTCTGGTGCCGCATGGGCCTCGCAGCATGCCGCTGCTGCCGCGGCCTATCGTGCGTGGTACTCCCTCAGAGTCGGAAGAGGAGGACATCATCAGCGGCCTAGCCCCACATGGCAGGGCAGGCAAGGTGCAAGGATCACGTCCAGCCAAAAGGGCCAGACCTGCAGCTGTTGAACCTGCCCCAGAGGCCTGGCAGGCTTCACTGGTGCAGGGCATGGAGAATGCAAGGCTGGCTGGTGAGGATGTGCCACATCCACCTGGCATTCCTCATGCGCCGTCCCCTCCGAATCCCAAGCCTCCACTACCGGCGGCTCGGGGGCTTGGTTCTGGAGGGCTTCTGTTCAGTCCTGGAGGGGCTGTGGCGGATGTGACACCTCCACGTCGGAGGACCAAGGTCAAGGCAGAGGGTGTTGAAGACAGCCTCGAGCCATCGCTGCCTCCGGCTCCAAAGTTCCTTGAGGACGACGCAGACTCTGTCCCAGACACCTCTGTTGCTGTGAAGCAAGAGGAGAAAGAGGTTACACTTCCGGAGTCCGAGGCACCGCTGCCCCCAGCTCCGAAGTTCTTCGAGGACGACGCAGACTCTGTTCCGGACAACTTTGATGCTGTGAAGCTAGAGGAGGTCACAGCTGCACTTCCAGCACTGGCAGCCAGCCTGGAGCCAGAAGTTGCACTTCCTGTACCGGTGCTCAGCATGGAGAAGCTTGCATCCGGGCCTTCACGCCCTGCCTTGCCTCGTGCCTTGGTGTACGATGATGACGTGGACTTCGGTGAGATGTCTGCAGCAGAACGCTTTGATGCCTCCCTTCCGGAACCAGATCCTCCGCTCCCTGCGATGGTTTCCAGTGCCAAGGCCATGGCTGTTGTGCATTCTAGCCCCAGAAACCTCACGCATTCTAGAGCATGCGTACAGGCGCCCCGGCAGCCGCGGACTACCGCATGCAAGGCGAAGGCCAAGTGTGCTGTCGGCAAAGCCAAAGCCAAGGCTAAGAGCAAGCCGGTGCAACACAACAAGGCGCCATTTGTATCAGAAGAGTGTTCCTGACTGTGTCATTTGTTTTGCTGCCACCTGTTTCCGTCAAATATAAGCTGCGACAGGCTGTCGTGCACAAAGCCGAAACCATCATGAAGCAGACCAAGCTTGGATGTAGCAAGTGCCACCAGAAAGGATGCAGCCGCTGCAGGGAACTCCATGAGCTCTGGAAGACGCAGTGTGGGAATGCCTAGGTCCTGGGTGCTAGAACTGGGGAGGCCTCAGCTGGGCACATGACAGATACATAAACTGCACAAATCAATTCTGGAATAGGCGTCCACTGTAAGCCTTCTGCCCTGCTGAAGATGCCGTATACACTGCCTTGCGATGTGTCGCAATGCGCAGTGCGGGGAGGCCGCAGCTGGAATTGCAACATCAATCCTGGGATTTGTCATATTCCGGTCCTTCATTGTTAAGGTTGCATCCAGCTTTTGTTCTCTTGCACATCGTTGCAAGCAAATTTGTGAGCCGGCTGAAGATGTCGTGCTCGTGCAGGTCAGCACAGGATTGCTCTGCACCTTGCGCCTTGTCGCAACAATATCGAGTACATAGCACGCAGCTGCAGGGGAGGCACTGGCGGCAAAAGGACATCTCAATGACTCCGTTCTTCACCTATTCTGTTTGCCGTTGGTGCACACTTCAGCGCTGCAAACAAGTATGACACACCGCCAGGCTGCTGCTCGGCGCACACGCAGGAAGCCTGGCCCCTCTGCGAGATTTACACAGAGCTACAAGCTGCCCTGCATGAGTGTGACTAGACAGCTCGTGCTACAAGGTGCCCTGCACGAAGTTAGCATGGCTCCTGCACAAGACACACACATAGGAGCCATGACACTAGTCCGACTTTGAGAAATATCTTAGGTGGTGTAGCACAAGATGGCCTCACTGCATTGCTGTTCCGACTTGGCATCTAGTGCTTGCTGCAAACCTTCTAGCTCTGCATGCTTCAGGGCTGAGCCGCGGGTATTTGCTGGCTAGCTGTCTAGGCACACAGGGGCTAATCTTCTCTGCATCGTTCTTTTCTTTATGTGTGATCGGGCTCGGCCGATGCCATGGATGTACCTTTGCCTCCCGGCTCTGATGGTGAGTCTGACAATGATGATGTGCCCTCAGTGAGCGAGCTCCCTCCTCTGCCAGAGAATGCGGAGTCCGAAGCCGAATCAGATGCAGCAGGTGTGGAGTCTGACTCGGGTCCGGCCAGACCAGTGGCCCAGCGGCCAAGCAAAAGATGCAGGCCCACGAACGCAGGACAGCCACTTCCTGCCCCGCCAGCACCAATACGGCTGCCGGTCTATGTGGATGCTGTGATGGAAATATTCTCTCCTCCGCGCTTGGCGCCTGTTGCGAAGCAGTACGGCTTGGCTGCTCAGTACAGCTTTGACAAGCCAGAGTGGGATGCTGACGATGAGATTTGTCGCAGGTATGTGCGTGCAATCTTGGATAAGCAGAAGCCCTACATGCTCGTGTTGTCACCGGAGTGCAGAATGCACAGCATTTTGCAGAGGGACTGCAACCTGGCAAAGATGGACCCTGCTGCTGTTGCTGTGCAGCAAGAGACAGCAGACCAGCACATAGCACTCTGTGTAGACCTCATGCTTAGGCAGGCATCTGGGAACCGAAAGTTTGTATTGGAGCAGCCATCAAGTGCGTCTAGCTGGCAGTTGCCTGCAGTGCAACGTCTCCTGCAGGAGGTGCCCGATGCAAGAATTATTTCTTTCGCTCAGTGCCGCTTTGGTCTCAAGGATCCCGAGGGCCGTCCCCTGCGCAAGTCCACCAAGTTCTTAACCAACATGCCGTCGGTGATCAAGCGCTTTGCAAATCTGCAGTGTGTCTGCGGCTTGCTCGGCTTGGAACATGGTCGAATACAAGGCCAGATCGCCGGTGTCCGTGTGTCGCGTTGGGCCCAGCAGTATCCTCCAGAACTTGTGGAAGCGTTGATTCAGTGCTGCAAAGGAGATCTGAGCTAGGAGAAAAAGAAGCCAATTGTGCTGGGGCTGTCATCACGTCTGGCCCAGGTCTCTCACAACACCCTTAAACTTTTAACACTTCACCCCTGAGCCCTGAAAGCTTTGACCTTGAACCTGTCACCCAACCCCGAACCGTGAACTGCGCAAAGCTCCGGTGGCCCTGACCAGCACTCACGTGGGGTTTTCAGCCGACCCTGAGCCCTTAACCCATAACCCGTGACCCTGAACCATAACCCTGAACCCCTAGCCCTAACCCCGAACCTTAACTCGTTTCACCCTAACCCTCAACTTTCAACCCCTCAACCCCTAAACCCCTGAACCCGAAACCCCTAAACCCCTAAACCCCTAAACCCCTGAACCCGAAACCCCTAAACCCCTGAACCCGAAACCCTAAACCCCTAAACCCCTGAACCCGAAACCCTAAACCCCTAAACCCCTCAACCCGAAACCCTAAACTCCTAAACCCCTAAACCCTCAAACCCCTGAACCCGAAACCCTCAACCCCTAAACCCCTGAACCCGAAACTCCTAAACCCCTCAACCCGAAACTCTAAAGCCCTGAACCATGTTCCCTCTATGTATTGTCTATAGAATGTCTAGAGTCTTCAATCTGGACGCGCTAGGTTGCAAGAGGGGGTTTTTCTCAAAAAATCGCCTCTTGCGACGGGCTAGGAGTCAAGAGAGGAGGGGAGAGGGATAGGGAGAGGGAGAGGCAGAGGGCCCGAAACCCCGAAACGCCTAAACCCCTAGACCCCTAGACCCCTAAACCCCTAAACCCCTCAACCCCTCAACCCGAAACCCCTAAACCCCTGAACCCGAAACCCTGAAACCCCTAAACCCCTGAACCCGAAACCCTAAACCCCTAAACCCCTGAACCCGAAACCCTAAACCCCTAAACTCCTAAAGCCCTCAACCCCTAAACCCCTGAACCCCTAGACCCCTGAACCCGAAACCCTCAACCCTAAACCCCTAAACCCCTGAACCCGAAACCCTAAACCCTAAACCCTTAACTGGGCCCTAGGCCCCGAGCGTCTTTCCGGGGCCTTTGGGGTAAACCCTAAACCTCGCTTCGGAGGCCGGAACACGATGGCGCTTGGAGCCGCTGTTCCTTTAAAGGGCTCTGGAGCTCTGGAGCGCCCGCCGCCGCCCAGTGGAGCTCGTTCCCTTTGATTTCTCCCTTTAAAGGCTCTCTTCGAGAGAGGCTGCCCTCTTGGACCTTGTCCCCGGAAGATCTCTCCCAAGAGATCCTGGCATGAGCAGGACCCATCCAAGACAGACAGCCAGGAGAGTTTCCGGGTGGCCGGAGTCCCTTGACCCGGACCTTGTCAGCCCAAGAACTCTTGGGAAAAATTTTCCCGAGAGAGCCTGCCCCGCGGTCAGCCAAGACCCCGGTTTGGCTTGAAATCCACAATCTTTGCAGGTGGAAGCCCTGGCTCCCACTGTGCTTGGAGGCTGCCTATTCTGATTATTGCCAGTGTCGAGCCTAGGATTTTGCGGGTTGCTGCATTCAGTGAGTCTTCTGGGCTAGTGTGGCCTGTGCCCTGAGTCAGTCTTCCGGGCAAGCGTGGGGCATTGATGCAGCGAGTTGCAAGTCTTCTGTTCACGACCCCGCCAGGCTTCCATTGCGGGTGGCCTGGAGGCTGCCCAGTTTGCTGGCTGTCAGTGTTGCGTGGTTTGCTGGAGTATGTTATCGAGTGCAGGATTTTGCTAAGTGCTCCCAGTTCTGAGGAAGTGTGCGCATTGATGCAGTGAGTCGCAGTCCTGGGTTCAAGGGTCTTTTGCGTTGGCACGCTTGCAAGTGATGTCGGCTTCCGGTGCCTGTTCTGTGGACGGTGAATGGGGCCTGGAGTCCCTGGGTCCTGCGTTTCCGAGTGTGGATGTGAGTGAGTTCTCCAGGGTGATCACTTGTGAGATGGGGAAGATCAGGGACAAGTGCTGCAGTGTGGAGGCTTTCCTACAGATGCGGCTGCAGGATCCTGAGGCCGCTCGCGGCTTTGTCAAGTTCCTTTTGTCCTGCTGGCCTCTTCCGGGCGCCGTAGATTTCTGCACGGAGTCAGTATTCCCTACGAGCAGAGAGGCGGAGGGCGACTTGCATTTGATCCACCTTCACGTCGCCTGCCTTTCCTGGCTTCTGGATGCATCCGTGAAATGGCCCACGGAGTGGGAGACGGCCATGAATCTGCAGGAGGAAGTCCTGTTGCATGGATTTGTTACCGCCGGGGAGCCGTTGCGTGTGACACAGGTGGCGGAGCTGGTGACTGGTGCAGCCAACCTGAATCTCCCCAAGCTGGCTCGAGGTGTGCTTGCTGCCAGTGTTGGCTACCTGAAGGGGAAGGCAAGGGCGTCTGTGCTGTTGGACGAGGGGCTGGATGTCAAAGAGAGGCACCCCAAGCTTTGGGAGACCGTGTGCGACATCCACGCCTACTGTGTTTTCGCTGCGTCAAAGACAGATGAGCTCTTGAGCAACTTTCGCCTCAGTGTCAAGGGCTCCATCCGCAAGCCACCGAATGTGATGTGTGAGTCTTGGTGACCAGTTTGCCCACCGCCCGCCCGCCCGNGCCCGCCCACCGCCCTGAGCGGTGCTGTCATTTCCGCTGTGCGTAGCCTTGCTAAGCCCTGCAAAGCCTTAGAAAAGCTTCGCAAGCATTGCTAAAACTTGCTGTTGCCCGAGCGTTTGTCGGTCATTCGCACCCTTTGCACGAAAAAAAACCGGGTCTCACGGAATGCAAACGATATCAGGTCCGTTTCAGTTCTCGTTGTTTTGCGAAGCCTCATCTTCTGATTGTGCCTGACATCTTAGCTGCAGAAAGCTGCGGTAGGCCAGGGTAGGGTGGGCTACCGGTATAGGGTAGTAGGCACCGGAAAAAACCGGGCCTCACCAAGCCTCAGCGCACCACCGCATCCCCTGCGCAACCCAACCCTTGGAAAACCTGAAACCTCCAAGATGTGTATTGGCGTATTTGGTCAAGGTTGCTGATTCGAGAGCTGTTGAGGGCTGCTGGGGGGGG
>BGNK01003832.1:29068-59139 GCA_003297005.1 Symbiodinium sp. clade A Y106
GGGGGGGGGGTGGGAGGGAGGGAAAAGAGGGGCGGGTTCGGGAAAGGGGGTTCTCTCACACCAGGATTCGTTTATCGGACCTGACTTCGTTAGCACTGTGCACTGCGTGGACTCTACCGACACTGCATGCAGTTCGTCTGTTTAGGAACAAACCCATGAAGGCAGCGCCTGGCCTCCAGATTCATTGGCTCGTCGCGGGCCTCAGCGAATGTGGGGCTGCTTCGAACAGTCTGTTACATGCTGCTGATGGACACAACTGAGCATGTGCTTCTGGTACAGGATTACATATCACAGAGAATTCAGCAGCACTGCATGTGTTGTGCGCTCTTCAGCTCATTCAGCAGGCATGCAAGTTCGAGACATGTCGCGAGACGACGAGCTATCCACTTGCGCACATGCTTGTACGTATCGCACATGCGCCCACCGAACAAACACCTGTAATCCTATGAAGATGAAAACAGCACAACACTAGCGGTCACACGAGCAGCAGCACAACCGCACAATAAGGAGCACCAGCGCCAACACATGCACCCAAGGAAGCAGCACAAGGACCAGCATGAGCAGCGCCGCCAAAAACAGCACTAGCACCAGCGGCCGTAGAAAGAATGGCGCACTCCTCAGGAAGCGGTGGTGACAAGAGCTGGAACAGCTGGTACGGAAGCTGGCAGGACAAAGGTCAGGAGAATGCCAGAAAGAAGAACACCCCTTAATTTATTCGGGGGGTGCGAAAGACGAGCGCGCCGCGAAGTTGGTGGCGAGCCTCAAGAGGGTGACCGAGGAGTTGGCCACGTCGGAGGCGGGGTCACGGAGGGACACAGTAGGCCACGACGTTGTTTCCTGTGGTATCACCAAAAAGAAGCCGTGCCATGCCAGACACACACACCAGGAAGAGGCAGCCGAGTACAAGCTGGAGGTGGCCGCCAACCAGGCGGTGTCTGTCTGTCTCTCTCTCTCTCTCCCGCGCAAAAGACAAGTGCAGGGTTTCGGAGTGAGTGACAGAGCAAAGGAAAGAGAAAGAGACAGCGAGCCAAGGCTGACAAGGATCGAGCTGACCGAGCCGAGGTGTGATAGGAAGCAGGGAAACAGAGAGAGAGAGAGAGAGAGAGATAGGGAGGGTTTCTGATAAGAAATGTTCTGCCCCGACAGGCCGAGGTGCAGTTCCATAAGGGCAAGGCCAGGGTATTGTTTGAGGAACACCAACCGTGCCCATCGCTGGCTTGACCTGGTGCAGGAGGAAGAGTGGTTAGAGCGCTGGAGAAGCACGGAGGCCAAACAGGAGCGTGAGTTTGTTGGCCGCCTCGAAAAAAATATTGGTCCGGCAGGCATACCGTATCCACAACCTCCTGGAATACCAGAGCATGCAGAGCCGGTTCGAAAAAGCCGAGGAAGCCGAGGCGGGGAACGTAGGAACAGCTGGAGCACAAGCTCCAGAAAACCGAGGTCCCGGGTTTTCGGAGGGTCTTGCTTCCTGATGCCATTCGGCTCGTTCCTGTTTCCAATTCCAATCCAGTCTTGCTTCCCTGCATCAGAGGAAAACGTGCTGCTGCAGCTCCGGGAATCCGAGCAGCAGCTCCGGGAATCCGAGAAGCAGCTCCAGGAGTCCGAGGCGAAGGTCTACGCGGCCAAGAAGGACAAAGAAGCAGCCACGTCCGAAACTGCGGCCGTGCAGGCCCAAACTCTAGCCTTCTTGATTCTCACGACATTGTCACTGACTACGCAGGGCCGGCTCCGCACCACGAACCAGACCTTGCGTGCGAAGGACATCAGGAAGCCACATGTTCGATGTGCAAATCTGACCTGCAAACTCTGCGGAAAAGCAGGACGCTGTCATCAAGGCGCGGGAGGACAACATCCACATCCTGCGGGAAAGCGCAGGAAACTGCCAGGACCTAGCTGCTGAGCGGGACCGCATGATTTACCCAGGGCATTTTCATGAAATGGTGAGGCCCTCCGAGACGAGCTGAAGGAGAAAAATCAGAAGCTTCAGGAGTCTCTCCGGCAAGAGGCACTCACGACGGCACAGCTGCTGCGCGTGACAGCAGAGAAGGAGCAGCTTCTGAGATTCGAGATGCAGATGTGCTAACCTGCTAACCCCTGAAAATACGTCGCACAGGAGGGAGCGGTTGCAGATCTGCAGCGGCACCGGGGGCTCGTCTCCCAGATGGAGACGGGTCTGAAGGACTCCACCAGAGAACCAGGGCAAGTTGAAGAAAGAAAACAAAAGATTACAGGTGGGCCTCCCGCAACAGTCATAATAAGGGATTTGAAATTCATCCCCGGACCGAGGACTTGCTGCTAAAGGAGGAGAAGCAGGCACAGGCTTGCCGGCAAGAATCGGTGACAGCGGAGAAGGCGCTGTGCTGTGCTGAGAAGTTCTTCCAAAGGCTTCCGTGCCTAGATCTGTGTTTCCGACGGAGGATATCCAAGCCTTCTCCGAAGCCGAGGTTGGCATCAATGCACGGCTTACGATCAGCTGTTGATGTGTCTTTCGCAGGACCGGCTGAGGGCCACTTTCTCTGAAGAGAAGGCCCGAGAGTCTGAGTGCGACCCAAAGTAGGGCTTGTGGTCGAGATCCAGGTTGGGGTGTCTTGCGCAGGACCAGCTCAGGGCCACTTTCTCTGAAGAGAAGGCCCGGGAGTGCGACCCAAAGTAGGGCTTGTGGTCGAGATAGTGATGCAACTCAGGACGGACTGGTGGCGGAGCTGGAGGCGGAGCTGGCGACATCGCGATTCGAGGAGGTGGGTTCTGTCGCACCAGGCATCCCGACTATCGTCATCATCATCATCATCAGCCGGCCAGGAGCTGCTCAGAACCGCGCTGCGGCACCAGCTGTCGGCCACTACTGCGCCGCATGTCGTGAGCCCGTTCCCTCCGCTCCCGACAACAAACCGCCTGCCGAGCGAGTTTGAAGCCGCCCCTACTTCGCCGGCGTCTCCCGCTGCTAGGCTGAACCATGAATCAAGAGTACATGTGAATGCAATTTGTGTGAACTCAGGGGATGGTCCCTACGGAAGTCGCCGAATCCGATGACGACCTCTGACAGAAGCAGCCTCTCGACAATAAACTTTGGGTCCCGACTTCAGTCGAGTCCAAGTGCTTGCTCCCAGCCAAGGAAAGCCTCGGCCGGCAACACATGTACGGACTACTTTGAGGTAAGGCAGCTCAAGATTTCCCAAGCTAAACTTCATCACTCTTGTGCATCTAAGGCAGAGGTGCTGCAACATGATGAGTCGTGCTGAGTTCTGCAAAGGTGCTCAAGGTGTCTTGCTACGGTCTAGAGTCTAGATGTCATGTCAGCCACTGGGCATGAAAACACCCAAATACAACACAGTCAAAAGTGGAGTCTCCGAAGACACAGAGCACAGCATTCCAGGGCTGAAAGCACTGGGCCATGCGCTTCCACACGGCCTCAGGAAAAACGGCTTGCACCGTGCTAGATCTGATAGATTTGCCGAGAGATCTGTCAGACAGTGATTGGCATCCGAGCTACCGGGGAGTTTATTGCGCAACCCGGCTTCCCAGCACTGTGTTGCTGAGGCTGCAACGGTACAGCTCAATGGCCGATTGTGCGCCCCATGCAGCAGACTGTTTGTTTTGTGTGGGTGTCGGAGCCTAGTGTGTGTGTGTGTGCGTCAGGGCATAATGACCTCTCGTTCCCTCTCTCCCTCTTGCTGAGCCTCCAGCCGAGACGTGCTGACACCACTCAGTTTTGACACCGAGGGAGATAGATAGAGCGTGAGAGAGTGAGTGCATGAGAGATGGAGAAAGAGGTTGGCGCCATCACGGCACCTGCGTCGTCGGCTTTGGTCGTCTGCGCCGTGACGGCGCACTGGTCGTCTGTTCTGGTCGTCTGCGCCAGCACGGCACACGTCGTCTGGGTTTGCGTCGTCTGGGCCAGCACGGCACACTCGTCGTCTGTGTTTGCGTCGTCTGCGCCATCACGGCACACTGGCCGTCTCCCTGTGTCTGCGCCATCACGGCACACTCCTCCTCGTCCTCTGCGCCCTCACGGCACATCTTTCGGGTCCTAACACGATGCTCTTTCTCAAACTTCTCCACATTGTGCATTCTGCGCCATCACGGCACATCGACTTGCTCTGCGCCATCACGGCACATTTGACTTTGCCCTTTCGCAGGCATAGTTCACCTCTTTCGGGTCCTAGCACGATGCTCTTACTCAATCTTCTCCTAATTGTTCCTGCGCCATCACGGCACATACCGTCGTCTGTCTTGTCGTCTGCGCCATCACGGCACTCTGCGCCGTCATGGCACAACTTAGCTCCGCCACCTCGTGCCCGAGCTCGCCTGCAGGACCCTGAAAGGAACGCGGGGTTCGGGACCTTAGGGCTAGAAGGCATTACAGGCTTTATTTAGGAACCCTAAACCCCAAAACCTAAAACCCAAAACCCTAAAACCCTAAACCCTATAAACCCTAAACTAGGGTTTTAACTAGGGTTTCGGAGTCTGCCAACCTCCGCTGCTAAAACATGACCAGTGCCCAATCTCGAATAATTAGGATGCAACAGTCACAGTGGTATTGAAGAATCAGTTCCTTTCATGGCCTTTGTCTACATGGCATGCATGTGCATGTTGCAGATGCAGAAAACACATGCAGAACAGCAAGCTCTGTTTGTTCTTTTCTATGTGAAATGAAATGTTTGGCCTGTGACATGTGGTGCTGCCAAACATGAAACTTTCCATCCTACTCCAAACACACATGCAATCTGAAATTCCGTGTCCAGGGATTTGCCACAAAGCATTACAAACAGGGGTTTGCCTGAGATGCTGTTGTGGCATACGAATTCAAATGTTGATGTTTCAAGCAGAATGTTTTGCAAGTGGCGAAAACATACCCCAAACTGAATTTCCAACGAAACTCGCTCTCGTCCGAGTTTCGGCTGCAATTCAAGTTCAAACTTTTCTGCTGTTTTGGCACCAGACTTCAAGTTTTGATGTGATGTTTCAAGGAGAAATTCTCAACCGGAGAAAACATACATCAAACTTGAGTTGTTGCCGTTTGCGCTATCTTTCTACTTTCGGCTGCAATTCAAGTTTCAGCCTTCACCTTCAGGCACGGAACCAAGCTTTCTCCTATACCGACCAGCAGTCAAGAGCAATCAGCCATTACACCGAGCACAGCGACAAATCACAGACCTTTTATGAAAAACAAAGGACCTGTTGCAACCAATGAAGATTTTGTGATCTCCTGGCACTTCAGGAGACACACTGGAATGAGACAGCCCAATTTACGGTCGAGGGCTGGCAATGCGTCAGCTCGGCCAAAAAGGGTGCACCCAGAGCACCTAAAGGTAAAGCTAAGCCCCGAGAACGCCGGAGGGAGGCCACAACAACCTGCACCGCAGGAGGAAAAAGCAACGACTGTAGAAGCACAGGTTGACACAAGTAGGGCGGACGGAGTCATGCTTCTTCTCTCACCTGCTATAGATAAGAAGACGATTCGATGGAAAGAACACCTAAAAGGCCGCCTAATACAGGCTTCCTTATCCTGGCACGGAGCCCGAGTCCATGTCTTGGTCGCCACGTATGGTCTTCTCAGAAAAGTGTACACCAAAACAAGGAGGACAGGGCCAAATTACTGGGCTCACTGGCCTCGGCGCTACGCGCTAGTTGCTGGCGGGCGACTTCAACGCCCAGCTGCATGCCAGCCAGAACTTGGTAGGCCGCTCCAGCACTCCCAGGGAAAATACGGGGGTCAGGGACGAATCCTTCCAACGATTTGTGGAGTCCCACAGACTGGTGGCGCTCAATACATGGAGCAGCGGTCGTGGTCACACCTATGTACAGGGCGACGCACGAACTCAAATAGATTACATCTTCACCTTCCCCAACTCGTCCCGAGGGCAAGCGAAGCAAGCCAAGCCAGCCCCTCAGTTGGGATTGGGTGGGTGGAAGAAGGGAGGNGACGCACGAACTCAAATAGATTACATCTTCACCTTCCCCAACTCGTCCCGAGGGCAAGCGAAGCAAGCCAAGCCAGCCCCTCAGTTGGGATTGGGTGGGTGGAAGAAGGGAGGGCATATCCCAATTCTTGCGGCGGTACGGCCAGTCCGGCATTGGAATCTCCCCAAAGAATCGCGCAGTGCTCCTTCGTATTGCGCCTCCTCTCTGGAGGCGGACCGCTCATAGCCCGCAGGCACAAGCAATGCAAACCTGTGGGTGGACTCACAGTTGCAGTCCACAGCCCTACCCCCAGACTCCATTAAAAATGTGTTGATGCAGGGCGCGGCGAGGTTCTTTCCTAAGAGAGTAAGCACTGTCAAGCCTATCAATGCAACACATAGAGCCACTCTGAGGATGTGGCAACGCTTGCAGCACATCAATGCGAACACGGCATCCTCTACCCTCACAGATGCGGACTCCTCGCAACTTAAGGAGGACCTGGCCACTTGGCACAGGCAGGCGGTCACCCTTGCACGAAAGCAGCGAGCCCGACAATTCCAGCACGAAGTGGAGGAAGCTTGCAGACAAGGCGACGCCTACCTGGCTCACAAAACCCTGCGGAAGCTCCGCCCATGGGAGCCCCGAACACGGGCACAGCTGCAAAGCTCGGAGGGCTCGCTCCTCACGCCACAGGAAGAGTTGACCATGCTGGCAACACATGTCACTAAGATCTTTGCGAAATACTTCGACCGCTTGGAATCATTCGCCCGGATGGGAAGGGGTTGGCCGGAGCCTGTAGAGACCTCTTGAAGCCAGTCACAGAAGCTCCCCTACGCGATATCCCCCAGTTTGCGTGTCAACCCCGGACCCCATAGAGGGCTCTCCGATGCTCTAGGTATAGAGCAATACAGCACGTCACCGACGTCAGAGCTGCCTGCAAGCGGCACCGCCGCACCCGACGAGAGCTGAAACTAGGCATCGGCAAGACCCAACTGGAGGGAGGCATCTGTTTCGCTCTAGACCTGTCACAAGCATTCGACATGGTGGATCGAGCGGACCTGATAGCCACGCTGGAACAGCCGCACACTGATACAGAGGTCATCGATCTCGTTGCCTCTCTGCTGGCCGGCAGCCGATATGGCATCAGGGCGCAAGGGGACGAGACACACGTCACTTCCACAATCGGTATCAAGCAAGGCTGCAAACTGTCCCCTACGCTTTTTCTCCATGTTAACGGGCACCATGTTCCGTGAGCTAGCACAACTAGCCGGCACAGAGGCCGTCCTCCAGTTCCTTACTGGGTACGCCGACGACCTAACAGTGCACCGTGAAATACACTCCTGGCAGGATTTGCTGCAAGCACACCAGCTTATCACGAACCTGCTGGTAGTGGTCAGGCGGCATGGCTCTCAGGTCAACGTCAACAAGTGCTCTGTCATGCTTACAAGCTAGTATACGGGCGACGGGCTGCGGCTGCCAAAAAGCAGTTCACATACTGGCGCACCGCGCCGGATGGCACCATGCACCGCATGTGGAGGTTGGGCTCAACCAAAGCCCAGGAAGGATTCCCATTCGTTAACAAGATCAAATACCTGGGTGTGAAACTGTCGTACGGCAGTTTCGAGCAGGCAACCCTACAATATAGGATACAGGAGGGGAACGTCAAACTACAGAAAGTCCGGAAGTACGTCCATAACAGACGCACCTCAGGGCCAAAGGCGCGCTTGCATATCTGGAACGCTACAGTTTGGGCTGCAGTGGCCTCGGGCCTCGTTGACGTCGGACTTACCACCCAAAATCAGGGCAGTTCTCAACAAGCCGGCTCACTTGACGCACATCAGCACTGCTGACCTGTACAAACAATATGGCGTTAAGGACCCAGTCCAGAAGTTGGCAGACAGACAGGCCAACCGAGTCAAGCGCATGGAGCAACGGAGCAGGATTGCACATCCAAATGATGTCAGCACTACCCCCGCAGCGCTGGAACAGGCACATCAAAAACTCAAACAGGACCTTCTTACCCAGCAGCCGCCTACGGCCGGAGCCTCGGAGTGCCCATGTCCACATTGTGATCAGGTCTTTGAGACACCCATGGGCCTCCGAACCCACGTAGGGAAAGTGCACCCGGGTACCGTCGACAGGTTTGTGCCTACAACCTTCCGTCAGGAGCACTTTTCGCAGTGCAAGGGCCTCAAGGACCATCTCCTGTCAGGCGCCTGCCCGGAGCTGGAAAAACTCCGTAAACTGGAACTTCCACCGGAAGCTCCGGCGGGCATAGGGGAGGGCACCGCCCTGCACCCCCGCCAACAGATACGGCCCTATCTGTTGGCAGAACGGACCAAGCCCAGGAATTCCTGTCTTACTGCGTGCTGTGTGGACTTTGGACATCAGATCACACGAAGATAAAATCTCACATCCGCCAAGCTCACAGAACGCAGTGGAGTAGCCATGGTCATGCTGCGACTGAGGCCTGCAAACGGGCGGGTGTCCCACTGATTATAAGGGTCAGCCGTGCCCCTGCTGCCGAAAGACAGTGCATGACAAAAACGGACACGCTGCACAATGTGCAGTGCTGTTTCAAATCCTGTTCTACGACCTTGCGCATGGCTTGAAGCGCACCAACAAACACCTCCTGGATGCGCACTTCAGGGCTCTGCCCAGAACCGAGATACCTGCACTGCGACGGACCCCTTTACACGACCCGCCTGCTGACCCCCAAGCCTCCTCCGGAGACACAGGAGGCGAGTTGCTCTGCCAGCCTCGTCCCCTTCTCAATCCGTCTAACTACTGCTATGTGAATGCTTTGCTCAGCGCCCTGATTCCTACCCGCATTCTGACTGCTGCCTCAGCCCCGGCCGCAGCTTTACACAGGGAACTGCTATCGACAGGACAGACGCGTCCGCTCAATGCGGTAGCGTCCTTCGCTCTGCGCACCCTCACCCCCAGATGGCGCTATGATGGCCAGCAACAGGACTCCTCTGAATTCCTGCTGACACTCTTCCGAGGTCTCTCAGAAATGCCGATCACCAGGTCCTGGGCCAAACGTGATCCCTTAACGGGAGAACACCTGGACGGAGGAGGGCCGCTGATTTTACTGCCCGCCCCCAGCTCTCACACCCGCCTTCAGGCTCTCATTACCTCCTGGCACACAGAACAGCTCAATGTAGCGCTCACAGACACACAAGCCGTTGCTGTCTTGCAGGTTGCCAGGTTTGCGGAAGGGTCCAAGTTGTCCTACTCACTGTCAGGAGTACATTTTGCGCTGAACCTCCCTACCTGGGAGCGGCGCAATATCACGTGGAGAGCTGGGTGGGTTCAAGCCTGTAGTATCGCGCGCTCTGGAGCACAAGACAGGACGCTGCGCTCCACTGACGATGGCAGAGTTTCGGCCACAGCCTCAGAGAGTGACATGCGACAGAACCGGCAGGGAAGCTACTTGCTGTTTGGGGGCAGAAGCTGGCCCCGTTAGTGTAGACTAGACTAGAATTCTGAGCCAGGCCTTCCCCTGACCCCGGGCCGCCACCGCTCCATGATGGCGGAGCGAGCCTACCGGCCCTGCGAGACAGACCCGGGCAGGACTGCCCGATAAATAGCCCTGAGGCTCAAGCCACTGCAGCAGCGGGCCAGTGTCAGGCAACGCCATGGCGGGGTCAAAGGACAAGCAGGCCGAGCCGACCAAACGCCCGCGCCTGGCGCAAACGGATCAAGCTATGGCCTCTGCCTCTGCGCCTCGCCCAAGGCGGGCGATACAGCCTCTCACCATGACGGAGCTCACCCGATGCTTCTTGGCGATTGGCAGTCGCGCTCGTGGAGGCAGTCCAGGCGTGGCTCCAAGTCCACCGCCCCGGAAAGGCTCACCCCTCTGGCTCCATTTCTTCGGCTGTGGCGGGCATTCTCTTCCCCTATCTCTTGAACTCAAAGCGCCGGGGGGAGATCACGGAAGCCCAATGGGACGGCTTCACCTCCGCCGTTCACGCGCTCACTTCCAGCGCAGACCCACCCGCAGCCTATACAGCCGAGAGATAGCGTTGTGCTCAGCGCGCACCACGGCCAAGAAAGATGCTGTCCTCTTGGAGCTGCGCCTGAAGCGCCACATGTTGACCTACGCCAGGCTCATCGAAGACTACGAAGGAGAGTTGCTGGGCAAACGCCCGCAGGGCAGCCTGGCACGTAAAGCTCGAGGAGCGCCTCCAAACACTGATTAAATAGGCCTGGACACCGTCCAATGGCATATCGGGCACCGCCCGTCATGCGCCCACTCTCTGCACAGCGCTGACGGGATCTCCCGACTCATTTTAATCTTTTTTCATTTCTCCTAAGCTAGCTAGGGCAATCATGACACGCACTGCCTGCACAAATGCTAAGCAAAAAGCGGGTGCGTGACAACGCGCATTGTCGGCAACAGCACCACACTGAAACAGCACAGCCGGTCTCTGCTCGCACAAAGACAGCCTCCGGCCATGTCGTCTCCGGGCAACAAAATCACAGAAGAGGAGCTGCTGTGTTGCATCATGGCGGCACTCTCCTCCAAGACGGCGGCTCCCAAGCGTCAAGGACCAGCACAGGGGGAAGAGATCATCTTCGCTGACACCACCGGTGCGGGCTATACTGGATCGACCGCTGCTTCCTCGTCCCCGGGTCCACGCACATCGGATCGCCTGCCGCCTTCTCCCCCCCAGCCGACACGTCAGCTTAAGCAATGGAAGTCGAAGCTTTCTGCTACAAGTTCCCAGCATCGAAAGGAGATGTGAGAGGCTTGTGACACCGTCAAGGCCTGTAATCGACGCACCGCGCCAGCCAGGAAAATTCTGGCAGCCTTCTTTTGCAAGCAGTACTGCCGCTCATCCTAGTGCAAACAAAGGGTGTAGAATCGGCCTGCGACCTCTGCTTCTGTGCAAACTCCGACTAACCTGGCACCTTGATCTCTTGTTCCCCGCAGCCTTTTCATGCGAGTTGTTTGTTTCCTGCCCTGACGCCGGGGCCGCGGTATGGATCCTATGGACACCACCCACGTTGAGGACCGGGTCTTGGCGATCCTGGGTTCCCTGAACGACGCCAGGGCCAACCCACAAAAGCTGCCGGACCATCACATGCATCCCTCTCCTTCCCTCCGCGGTCTGGTAACGGAGCCGGTCGGGGCTTTCATCGCGGAGGGCTGCACCTGCCGCACTTACCTGACCCAACGGTCGCCTAAGCGCACCGCGCCGACCCCCGCGACCACCGCCCGTCACCCTGCAAGCCCCTCCAGCCCTGCAGACCCGAACTTTGTGATGGTTCGGCCATCGCACACCGTTGAGCGGTACCTGGACGACTCGGCGCGACCCCACTTTGTCCTTCCGGTGAACCAGCGCAGCGAGGAATGTGATTACGTCGTACGCCAAGCCAAGGAGGGCTTTGTGGCCTGTCTGAACCGTGACGCTCACCGCAGCAACAGGCTCCCCACTATGGCGGTGTTGAACACCTTCCTCGGCTGGGACAACATCCAGGCCGCACCCTCTATACACCCGGGACTATACCCGATTCCGCAACCATTCGTGGGGAATGGCCAACTTCTGCGGCTCATCGGCGATGCCACCATGGCTCTGGGCGTCCTGCACCAGCATGACATCATTCATGGGGACGTGGTCCGGAACAACTTGATGCTAAGGGCGGACCCGCCCAGCTTCGTCCTCATTGACTACGGGGGATCCAAGGAAACGCTCTGGCCAGCGACGCTGGGCTACGAAGCGAAAGGCCAGGGTGGCCAGCGATTTCGACCGCCTACCGAGGAGACCGCCGCACCGGTCATGACCACACACGGTGACTTCTTTCCTCTTGCCCGCACCATTGAGCGGGACTTCTGTCACCCATTGGAGGCCGGGCACCGCCTAGGCGAAGTCGCTGGCACCGCCAGAAGCAGGAAGCGTCGCCAAGGCGGCTATGGCACTGGTCCGCTGGTGCTCCCGAGCTACATGCTGCAGGAACTCCACAAGTGGCAGGATGCTTCCTCCTTCCTTCCAATTTGTTCCCACCAGGCTCCTGGAAGCAATCGGCCCATCAGCCTGCGATCAAGGGCAACGACCAGGGCCGCTTTGTCACTGAGCCGATCAACACCGCCTCCCTCATTGAGAGCACCGGCTCTTGGGAAGACAGTGCGTTCTCCCCTCGCTTGATGCTGATCTGCGAACTGAAGGCCAAGGGCAACTTCTACAAATCGGTGGCGCAGGAGGTGTGCCCTTGGTTTGCGTACAGCAACGATGATGGGTACTTGGTGAAAGAGGCACCGCCTCCACCTCCGACGGCACCGACAGCCAGCCCACCAGGCCCGGCCCGGGAATCGCATCCTCTCAGAGGCATCTGGGCGGACCCGCCGGCGGATTCTTGCGATCCTCTCCACACATGCACCCGGACCGGCAGGCGAGACGGAGCCTGAAGCTGGGGTTCACCCAGCCACCGTCGCTGCCATGCTGCAGCTTCGCCGAGCTTTGGGCGAACCTCAGGGCATGAGCTATACGGAGCTGGTGGAAGGCGTCACAGTGACCCACTTGCTGCAGAACATCCAAGCTATTGTGACGGATCTAGCGCCCACTGACACCGAGGTGACAAGGCCACCCCAAGCCACAGGAGGCACCGCCTCCGCCATACCCTCTTTTAGTTTCTGATTGCTCTCTCCTTCCGTGGGAAGAGGAGTGGCGGAGACTGGTGCGTTTTGTTCCTGGTGTAGCCAGCTCAAAACCGACCTGGGGCGTCAGTTTGAAAAATTACCGTTCCTGGCTGTCTCCTTTTGTCTATCTAATTGCAGGCTAGCATGTCTCGTGCCACTAGATGGTGGCGATGGTGGGCCGTCAGATCGGCTCATAGCATCCGACGCCGCCTCCAGACATGTCCTACAACCGCCTGGACGATGTCCCATTTTCCATTCGCACGGGCGCCGCACCGCAGCCTGCCGTGGAGGTCACCGAACTCACCCCTGAGAACATCTTTCCCGCTCAGTTCTCGGATGCTGACTTCGAGGGGGACAGTGACGCCTCGGACTTGGGAGCACAGCACACTCCCGTGCCAGGGCCAGCCCAGAAGCAACGATTCTGTGACCAGATTTTACGTCACATTCTGTCGCCTCTTCCAATGTTCGCTCTTGGAGAATGATCTCGACTGCGTAGCTGGCACGGGCGGACGTTACTGCCCTGGGAAGGCACCAATGCAGTGCAAGCTGCGCGATCTCCTGGAGAAGGAGCTGCCGCTCTATGTCCCGGGTCGCTACAATGATCAGTGTGTGCTCTCTCTGGTTGACGAGGCCAGGTCCCTAGAACCCAGAGAGCTAGATGCTCTACATGCTCCTACCACTCCTCTCCCCTCTACGACTCCGCGCCTTTCAAGAATGGTACGGCAGCTTCCGCGAGCAACGTGCCCTGAGACGCCTTTCAGAGGCTGCTTACTGATGGAGGAGCACTGCTCTGTCCTAACATTGGCACCGCCAACATTACCAACGCGATTGACGCTGCCTGTAATAAAGCAACTCTTGCGCGTGCCCTTGAGTAGATGAGCTTTCCGACTCTGTATGCTTTCCGCTGAGCTCCGGCGCCTACTCATTTTGGATCCAACAGCAGGGCCCCCCGCGATAGACTCCCCTCCCACCTGACCTTGGAACCATGTTCGGCAAAGCTCCACTGCTGCGTCGGCAACGGACGGCCCGCGAAGCCGCACGCCCCCTTTCCTCCTTCTTTCTGGCGCATCCAGGAGCGAATCGTGGCAGAGTTCACAAAGCGGACGAATCCTTAATCGCCCATCTACGGGTGGGATCCCATCGCTCTGGCGGCTTCGGGCCCGCCGGACTACTTCATGACGGCCATCGGCACACGCAAGGATCATATCTTCCAGGGCATCCTGCTGGGGCGCCCCCGCCACCCGCTTATGCTAGCGGCCTTATTGCATTGCTTCGGCCCGACCTTTGTCGACCAGCAGGACCTCAGCGGCTTCAGGTACGTGGCCTTCTGCGAGGAGCTGTTTCGGGTGATCAAAGCGGACCGCTACCAGGAAGCAGGTTCTCCCCTGAAGGCAGGTTGGGTCCTGGGCTGTGGCTTTGGCCCCATCTATCTCCTGCAGGAGACTCATGAGCCAGCACTCAAGACATCCAAGCCAAAAGGCCTCCATAACGATGTTTGCCGCACAGCAGGTGGCCAACGTACTGGTCGCCCTGACGACATACTAGAAGTGGAACAAAGGCTGGAAGGGCGACGCAGCCCTGGTGGAAGAGCTTGTACCCAAGGGCCTCTGCTTGAACCCTGCAAGAGAATACCTGGCATGCGCATTTTGCCGGGGCCGCGCAGGCAACCCGGTTGAGCTCGCTACGGATGCAGGCAAGACAGTCGGGAGCCAGCAAGAACTGGCACCACGCCTCTCAGGCTGCTTCTGACCAGAGGGCGCAGCAGGCGCGAACTGGCGCCAGAGGGGCCGGCACCGCCGGAACCCCGGACCCTAAAGACGAGTCGGGCACCAAGGCACCGCCTCCAGTGTAACCATTGTGCCATATGAGCGCACGCGTGCTCCCGAGCCTGAATCGTCCCGCCAACGCACTATCGCCGAGCTGTGCAGCACGAAAGACTTCGTCGAATGGGTCACTACTGTGGCGGATTTCCAAGCGCTGGTCGAACCAGAGGTGCACGGCGTTCTACAGGCGGCAGAGTTCGGGGCGGTCTGGCGGGTCGCGCATAGAGACCCTTGCCAAGATCCCTATGATCATGTGCGACTTGCCCAAAGTCCCCTTACGAGATAAAAAAGGTCTCGTGGGAAACCCTCCTCACTGGCAAAGTCGTTATTTCAGAGGAGGGGCGCCTCACGATAGCTACCACCACCAAGTTTCGGAATCAGGCCGGCCAGGTCGTCCGGGAGGAGGAACATATCCTCCCCAGGGCCACACTCTGGGTGGGAGGCCTCCACGCTTTTCTCCAGCACGCCATTCGTCTGTCATTTTTCAAGCGGGAGGTCTCCGAGGCGAACTTCAAGCTCTTCGCACTGGCTTTCCAGACGATCTATGACGCCGCTGCGAAACGAGCCCACAATTCCACCCGCTGCGTCATACACTACGCTACGGGAATACTTGGAAGACGAAGGAGCCACCCTCAAACTCACCCATGGTGAAACCGCCTTCCAAAAGTTTCGAGCAGTCACCGGAGTCCTTGCCCCAGCCGGGCGTGGGCCTGTGGACCGCGGCTATCCACGAAACAATCAGCGAGAGGCGGAGGACGACAACCGCTGGTACTGGCATGAAGATCGGAGAGCTGCTACCAAACGACCTTGGCAACCGTGGCAGCCCGATCGCTGGAATCAATGATGCCTTTTTCATTCCGTTTCATGACCCAGAGCGGACACCGTCCTGTCTCAGTCGGGGGCACCGCCTATCGCTGAAGCCTCTTTGCAAAAGGGCAAGGCACGCTTCTTTCGCCCTGTTTTCACCTGCACCAAGATAAGCCGATGCCAGTTTAAGCTTCTGACACTCCGCTCGGTGGACGTACAGCATACCGACAATTTCTTCCCTGC
The DNA here is from genome assembly GCA_003297005.1 of Symbiodinium sp. clade A Y106. Classification (NCBI taxonomy): domain Eukaryota; class Dinophyceae; order Suessiales; family Symbiodiniaceae; genus Symbiodinium; species Symbiodinium sp. clade A. Next base: position 44,486 of record BGNK01003832.1, read on the forward strand.
CGGGACGCCAAACGCATGTTTCCTGAAGGAAATACAAAAAAGGTTGAGTCAGCGCTCAGTGCCACAACAGTGCGACTCACAGCAAAGCCATTTAGTGCCTGCCGAACTGAAGCTGTGACTAGGTCGCTACTTGCCCTCTCCTTACGGCCCATCGCCTCTTGCTGGGAGTGACCAAGTGTGGGACGCCAGTAGACTGGCACTCGGGGGTCCGGCCATCTGGCAGCATTAGGTTCATGAGCATCGGACGCGATGACTCATACTGAGGGTGTCGGAGGCTGTCTCACACTCACAAGTGAATGAGGCACTGTAGGAAAATGCAGTGACCAGCCAGTCAATGGTCTCATTACGCATCGAGGTAGCTCTAAACACCAACTTGGTAGAGGAGAACGGTTCTTTCTTCTCCTGCATTGGCCAACACGCAGTTCTCCCATGCTCGTAACCTGTACAGTCTGGTGCCAGGGCAGATACAATTCGCCCGCCATGAGCAGAGCCCGCTCGCTCAGCGTCCAATAAAATAACTGCTGTTGTGTATTGCTTGCTGCTTGCAGTGGCTGCTGGCATTGTGTTTGACCTTGCTTAATAGTAACAGTCATACTAGGTGCAATACCATTGCTATTACTAATTGTATATGTGAGAGTGATGGTGATTGTAATAGCACGAGTAATAGGAATACCAGTACCAATGGTACTACTACGAACAATAGTAGTCACAATTATAGTAATGAACATAACAATACCATTGATGGCCGTAGCTGCGCGTAATTTTCGGGGCACAGCGCATGACGACGTGACGAAAGACGTGAAGCGTGTGACGACGTTAACGGCGTCGCTGTTTCAATACTAACACACTGTTATTGCTGGTAGTGGTGGTAGTAGTGGTCGTAGCAGTAGTAGCGGTGGCCGCAGTAGCAGTGGCAGTAGCATTCATTCGGATGCTCGTGCGGGTCGTCCCGCACCTTGGCGGAGTGGCAGTAGCAGTAACAGTAGCAGGAGCAGGAGCAGGAGCAGGAGAACGAGCAGGAGCAGGAGCAGGAGTCGGAGCAGGAGCAGGAGCAGGAGCAGGAGCAGGAGCAGGAGCAGGAGCAGGAGCAGCAGCAGCAGCAGCAGCAGCAGGAGCGAGCAGCCGGAGCGAGCAGCCGGAGCGAGGAGCAGGAGCAGGAGCAGGAGCAGAAGCAGGAGCAGGAGCAGGAGCAGGAGCAGCAGCAGCAGCAGCAGGAGCGAGCAGCCGGAGCGAGCAGCCGGAGCGAGGAGCAGGAGCGAGGAGCAGCAGCAGGAGACATCTTGTTTCAGCAATAATCATTCTCATAGTCGTAACACGGTAAAACAATGTCGCAGCAGCCTGATAGCACAAGCAGGGGGCGGCATTGTGGTTGACAGCAGCGGGTGCAAGAGGCAGCCATGTTCTGCAATGTCGTGCATGTTTCGTGTGCTGCCCAACTAGCAGCACTTGCAGGCATCTCAGGTTCTCAGCGCGCCGGCTGGGCTCGCTAAACGGTTTACATCTGTCTGAGTGCTGCTTGTTGACCCGGTTGAATTGCTGCTATTCTATGCTGGGTTTTGCTTGGGCGAAGGGTTCTGAACCTCGCTCAGGAAAGGCAATGGATTCTTTTCATTGTTATTGCTGGCTTCGGGAGTTTAGAGCTCAGGACTCACATGTTATAGGGTGTAAACGGGCTGAAGAGGGAATGCGTTGAGGGGTCTCTTAGCTTTGAGTCGTGCGAGTTGCAGGATAGCCTGAATGTTAGATTTCTGTGGCTTAGGGTCGAACAGGCCAGGCCTAAGATCCTGATTCCTTGCATAAGGCTCCAACCTCGACACTGCAAGCCCAGGCCAGCACTCCTCAGAAAGCATCGCAGAAGAGCAAGTGACGGCTTGCCGAAGGCGTAATGGAGGGCCGAGAGTTGCAGAGAAGGAAGGGTGATCATGGTTGTCTAGGTTGACTTGGACACCTGAACTCCCAACCCGTGGAACCTAAGTTTCCCGGGTCTCATTTCTGGATCAAGTACCAACAAGGGTGGACTCCTGTGAACCCAGGGCGGTTGAGTATACGGCAGAAGCATGCTACCGTATCTCTGTTCGCCACTGATTTCAGACCTTGAACCGAACATGAGATTTTGCTTGAGCAAGCAAGTCAGCAAGGCTTTGCGTGGTCAGTGGTCCTGCCTCCAATCCTTGAGGTTTTGAGGTGGCCGCCGGCCTCCACTTGTTTTGGGGAGCTCGGGCCTGTTTCAGCTGGGCACTGAGGGGCTTCGGGGAGGACTTTGGGTGTGGAGTACTAGGAGACCGGGGCTTGTGTATGTTTGCTGTGTCAGTTGTGTGTATCAGAAGGATGATGGCGTGAGTAGAACCTACTGTCAGTTCTTGTCGATGACCGTTTTTGTCATGGGGATGGTGAACATACTTGTGATAATCATTCGTCTGTTTGATTTTCGGTGGCTACCAAGGCGCTCTGTGGCCAACATGAGGGAGGATGTGGGCTTACAGTTTCGGGATTCAATGTCTGCGTAACGGTCTCATGCTCCGAATCTCGATAAGTCAGCCCGTCTGACTAGCCCTGTAGCATCTGCAAGAGTTAGTTCGCCTTCTTTCATCTAGCGTGATCACTACTATTCGCCATCTATACACCAGGGTTTGAAAGCATGTACGCATGCATGTGTCCATGTGTGTAGAGGAATATGCATAAGTTTAAGTTTGGGCCGGTGACGGGATCATGATTCGTGGGTTGTTAAGATGTCAGCGTTTGTGCCCATTTCGTGAACCACTCCTGTCGAGTGTGTCGAGCACTTGTTTGCTTTCAGCGCGTGATGCGTTACACTGTCTTTGCACTGTGCACACTTCGGAGCACCAGCATGCCGAGGGCCCAGACTAGCTCGTCTCGAAACGCTGCTGTACGTTGATGCTCTGGCTTACCAGCTTCATCTTTGCATGCACACACACACACCTTGGAAGCTGTGTGCAATCCTGCAAGAGAAGTCTTCACACAGTCAATCACGCATGGCGAGAGCTGCATCTTCGAAGGCATTTCTGGCACCGATCTCTGCGGGTTTGGTCAGGAGTCGGCTTTGTCGCGCCGTGGATGCAGTGCAGCATGCAGAGAAGTGAGGGCTTCGTGATGGAAACGGATCCGTAGTCAAGGCCCTAAACAGTCGTGCATGATGATGACAGCAGACGCTAAAAACAACAAAAACCGCAGTCGTAGAACGCACAACAAGAATAGCACTAAACGAGACCCCCAGTCTTCAGAATCTTCACAAAATCCGTTTGCCAAGCGGTGGTCGCAGCCATGGCGCATCCCGAGAAGCAGATGGGGATGAAGGCCGCAATGTTGCAGAAGTGCGTAATCCTAATTAAATGCATAAACCATAGGCCGCCAGCTGCAGGTCATGGTTTGCTTATGTGTGTTTCAACTGTGCCTCTCATTGCTGCTGCTTTCGTTGCCGGTGCTGCTGCTGGTTCTTGCTACTGCTACTGCTGTTGTTGGCTCCCACGCAAGGAACACGCGCCCACCGCACGTTTCGTTTACATTGTTTACATCGGCATTTGCGGTGGTTCCTGTGGTCGAAGTGAGGAATGATACGGCCCCCGCCCCACAGTACTCAAAACATCAAGCCCACTCTCCATTGTTCGCACATTGATGAACTTCGTTTGCAGAAAGCATCAGTGGCCAAGCCATGATGACGTCTGTGTGACCAGTGCATCAGTCCACCACAACATCCATGCGCGAAACCAGGATGATGTCCGTGTGACCAGTGCATCCGTTCCCCACTCAAACCATGATGATGTCCTTGCGTTCCGCGCATCCATAGCATCCTTTCCGCGAGCATCCGTGCCCAAACCATGATTGTGCCCAGCTCATCCAGCGGCAGGCCCCCCTGAAAGCAACCGCTGCCGTACACACGACCCTAATCTGCAACATCCGGACAAGCACCTGTTTTGATAGTACCATGTATGTTTGTACTACCGACTTACCTCGTTGCATGGCTCAAGCAATAAGTGCAGTGTGATTTGGTGCTTTCCTGCACTAACTATAGGTTATCAGCCGCACTGCCGACTGACCAGGCAACAACACCACCGGAGGTCCCAGTGTTCGCGACTTCGCCTTGGACTGATCGTCCGGATGACTGCCACTCGGCGAAGGTGGACGCAAACTCTGGGGAATAGGAAAATGCGGATGCGGCGGAATAGGAACAGGAACTATCGGCGAAGACAGCGCCGGCCACGGCATAGGCGGACTCAACACCTGATCCGGATTAGCAAACTGAGGAACCGCCCCAGGAGCACCAGGCGGACCGCCTGGACAAAAAGCCTCGTCATGATACTCCATAGGGAGTGGCGGCTCATCTGGCGATGGTCCATATCCAGGTCCCGGTCCCTGTGGACCGCCTCCTGTCCTTAGGCGTTTGCGCCCAACCAGAACCACAGGGTTTAGATCAACAGGACTTATGAAAGAAGGGCCAGAAACCTTATTTTTGTTCGTATTTGGCGAACTTTGTCTGTTGTTGTTTTGTTTTGGCTTGATTTGTTATAATTTTGCCTTTATTTGTTTTTTTGGCTTTGTTCGTCGTTAAATAAGTTTTTAAAGTTATTGTTATGATCATTTTAGGTTTTTGTTTGTGATTGTTCTACCTGGCCGAGAGCATCGACGAGGCCGGGCTGCCCTGCCGTCTTGATCATTCTAGGTTTCTGTTTATGATTGATTGAGCCAATGGTCCTGCTGTTCTATAATTTCTACCTGGCCGACAGCATCGACGAGGCCGGGGTGCCCTGCAGTCTTGATCATTTTAGGTTATGATTGATGGTCCTGCTGTTCTATAATATTCTGGTGTCCGTGACTCCCTGGACCGGGGTTCGGCTGGCTTAGGGTCTGGATGGCTTTGGTTAAGTTAGATGGGAATTGGGGGTCGCAGGGTCGGTTTCGGCTTGGGTGGAGGGTCTGCGGTTCGCTGCGGTCGGGGGCTTTGGGATCACCAAAAGCTTGAAACCAAGCCCCGATCACTCCAAGATAACTACCAACACTAAAACCCTTTCATGTTGAAGACTTTTGCCTCCAATCTAAACACCCCTCCACAATCGACGNGAAACCAAGCCCCGATCACTCCAAGATAACTACCAACACTAAAACCCTTTCATGTTGAAGACTTTTGCCTCCAATCTAAACACCCCTCCACAATCGACGAAGTCTGAGGCCTGGTACGGCACAGTGGTGTGCAGTAGTACAGTAGTAGCACAGTAGCTGGCCGACCTGCTTTTATATATCTACAGCATCGTACTCAACTGCCCCGGCATAGTATCTAAAGTTTTTGTATGATCATTTTGGGTTTGTGTTCGTGATTGTTTTACCTGGCCGACCTGCTTTTATATATCTACAATAACATCGTACTCAAACTGCCCCGGCATGGCTTTAATTTTGTTATGATCATTTTTGGTTTTTGTTGTGATTGTTCTACCTGGCGGACGACCTGCTGTACTATGTCGACAACATCGTCTCGCCGAGGCCTCAGACTGCCCCTGTATAGTCAGTGAGTGTTTTTTCTGAAAGCACCATGGAACGCATTTGCTGCCGAATCAAGCGATTGACACGTGATGCAACATGAACGAATCATCCAATGTATTCAATGTATGTATCTTGGTATTTATTTAAGTTCAAGTATAATAGCCAGGAGCCCCAAGTGGTGGATGTTTTGCTTTGCGGTTGGCAGTGATTCCAGATTCAAGGCTTTCAAAGTGCTGATGGCGACGACCGTTTCAAGCCAAATCTGGTGCTCCGCGAATTCGAAGGCAGAGTGCCAGAGCTCCGCCGCCAACGACGATCATCAGCATCATGACGAGGGTCCTGAGGACATTGAGCTTGATCTTGGCAGTGCTTACTGGAACGAAGCCTTGCAACAACTTCGATGGAGTTGTGTAAACTGTGACAGATCAGTTGTCGACTATGAATGTGGGTTGCAAAAGCTCCAGAGGGGTGCAAAACTGGATCAAAGTATCAAAGAGGCAGCAGTGGCCGTTTCAAATTTCGGATCTATGGATATGAAGTTGTACAAAGCATGGCCAGACAAAGGTGAAGCCGGGGGTGATGCCACCACCGCTGCCATGCCAGCATGACATCGCGACGTGGCCCATGGATGATGTTCTGGTTTACGACCATCCCAAGTGGCAACTGTTTGTNCATGCCAGCATGACATCGCGACGTGGCCCATGGATGATGTTCTGGTTTACGACCATCCCAAGTGGCAACTGTTTGTTGGCAGTCTTGTCTGCCCGATGCGATTCGACCAGCTCGGGGTAAAGCCTGACATTGTCATCGCTATGAACGGAGATGACAGATCAATCCCATATTAGTCCCATATGAGCCATACGACTGGTATGAGTATTTGGCGAATTGCGGGGGTCCGCTTGGTACTGCACATCTTCGGTATGGTGGCTGGGATCAAACTCATGCCAATGACTTTGATGCTGAACAAAGGAGTAATGAGTTCAAGAGTATTTGGCGCCGCCTCATTTCAGATTTCAGANCTGCACATCTTCGGTATGGTGGCTGGGATCAAACTCATGCCAATGACTTTGATGCTGAACAAAGGAGTAATGAGTTCAAGAGTATTTGGCGCCGCCTCATTTCAGATTTCAGACAGATTCTGTTATGCTGGCGTCGTGAAGACGACGAGTTCTCCGAAGGTCAAAGGCATAGTGCCAAGGGCAAAATGACTCCGGGCAAGAGTGGCGGCAAGGGCAAGGGCAAGGCAATCAGCAAGGGCTATCAATTCAGCCATCATATTCAGAGTCTATTCAAGGGCGCAGTTGGCAAGGACAAAGGCTTCAGTGACGTTGGCAAAACCAGACTGGGAAAAGTTGCCACTGATATCGATGCAAGGCAGAGTGCCAGTGGTTTGAAGGTGGCTGAAGAGTCACTCCCTGGTCAGCTCGACCGTGCTCTTCAAAGATTNACTGGGAAAAGTTGCCACTGATATCGATGCAAGGCAGAGTGCCAGTGGTTTGAAGGTGGCTGAAGAGTCACTCCCTGGTCAGCTCGACCGTGCTCTTCAAAGATTGGAGCTGATGAAGCGCGGTCGGAACTTTTGGAAACGTGGAGGCAAGAGAAGGCCAATTCGTGTGCTTGTCCATTGCCACGGTGGCATCAACAGGACCTGTGCTGCTTTTTGTGCCTTAGTCATGGCATTTGCCTCGATGTCTATGGAACAAGCCATTGCCAAGTGGATCAAGACCCGAGCCTACTATGCTCCATTCCTGCATCGTGAGTATATGATTGAAGCGTTGCTGGAATTGCAGGAGGAGCTGCCACGTACAGACATTGATCATTGACAAGGCAAATATGGCTAGATGGTAGTGAATACTATTGAATTGAGCCCAGAACCAGTCGATGGTCAATCAGTTTTTGAGTCAATGATTCTGCGACGTTGAAATTGTGTCCCGACACTGGCCCTGCCAAAGTCCTGGACCTGAGACTGAGACTGGACTGCTGCTGGAGGTGACATAGCACAGTCCTTAAGCCTTACCTTGATTGACAAGACTAATTACTTACACTCAACTTTCAGCTGGAAGTCACAGACAGCTTAAATTAATTTGTGCATTTGTCATACTTGCCTGCCGGAGCCACTGGCTGAGTTGAAAAAGTGAGCTTATGCCAGTCTCGGTTATGAAACTGTCAGTTCGTTTGTCGGTTGTGCCGACATGGTCCTGAGGACTGAGGGCTGCGGGGGGGCGATTGGATGAGTGAATCCAGCCGGTGACTCAGTGAGTGCAAGTGTGACTTTAAAACTCAGTTTCCAGTGCTGTGTGTTTGTGTGAGTGCTCATTATTGCCTTGTACTGTGGCCATCAAGCATCAAGTGCCTAGCCTTTTGTGAGGGTAAGGCAGAGTGCCATTCAGAGTCATTATCCGTTGGGCCATGGCTTCTGGGGATCCCAACGTAAACACTCTGAGAGAGTTTACAAGGAATGTCGAGATTGCCAGTTTGCACTCCTCCTCGGCGTTAGGGAGTGTCACGGAGAATGTCACTGTCGGGAAGGGAACAAGGAAAGGAACAAAGGGAGGGCAGAGTGCAGGAACGGGAAGGCAGAGTGCGAGCAGTGGCGCGGGCAAGGGACCCAAGGGAAAGGGCAAGATACAAGACCCCAACCAGATCCTGGCCAAGTTCTACATTCCTGTGGAGGACTCCTATGAGGCAGTCGGCAGTGTAATTAAAATGATACTGATAAGCAAAATTAGCATGTGTTCATTGTGAGTGCTTCTTGCTTCACTGCCAGTCTCCCTGGGTCCCTTCAGGTTCGAAGCAATTTCTTCGCCAAGGGTGTCGGCGGTTGGGCGCAGCCAGGTGCCCTTTATGCCCAAATTGTTGACGGACCGCACATTTCCTTGCGTTCCAAGCCCAAAGATGCGCTCCAGCGCTAATGGTTTCCAGAATACATTAAGACGCCACTCAGACTCAAGTCCATGCAGGCGTTGATGCTTCGACACTCTGTATGTATACTTATACATGCATTGAGTTTGGCAGGCTAGGGTGTGCATGCATCATTTTTGAGGAAACTGGTCCCCGTAGCCATTTTGGCTCAAGCTGCAGCTAGAGCCAAACCGGCAAGCTGGTACTTTCGTTTCTGGGGTGGGACCCCAGTATATCCATGAGCGCTACTCATGAGGTTGCTGAGGACTTGTGTGTGGTCCACACGAGCCANCGTTTCTGGGGTGGGACCCCAGTATATCCATGAGCGCTACTCATGAGGTTGCTGAGGACTTGTGTGTGGTCCACACGAGCCATCCTATACTGTCGGCCGAGAACCTGGTCGACTTCCAGCGTTTCATGGGCGAGCTCGACCGGGCGGGCCGGGAGAGCCATTTTTGGCAGATGTGGGGAGCCGTCTGGCCGTCTGGGAAGTCTGTCATTTGCCGGTTCCAGACGAAGTCCTCACGCATCTTTCCCTCAGTGGTCGCCAGGTACCTTTGCGCCGCTTCGTTTGCGTGGCGCCCGAGTGCAGACGGTGCAACCAAGGAGTGGGTGGTTTCCAGTTCCCTTGCTTGGGACCTTCCTGCAGGGCCCTATGGCTTTAAATTAAAGTCATGTGTTTTAAGAAAAGCCATGGTCTCACAATCAAAGCCACGGACCGAAATGAAGTAGCTGGCATGCAATCAAAGCCATACATGGCTTTTCTATAGTCCTGCAGAACTATATATGAAAATTATGGCATTAAAATTATATTATTAAGACCACCCATATGCCATATGCAAGGCGCATATGCAACCGACGGTTTTCACCAACCGCCAAGCAAGATGCACAACTGACAGTGATCAAGCAACAAAGCCAGCAAAACGTCAAACCGACCAACAGCCAAGCAAGATGCACAACTGACAGTGATCAAGAAGCAAGGCCAGCAAAACGTCCAACCGACCAACCGCCAAGCAGAATGCACAAGTGACAGTGATCAAGAAGCAATCCCAGCAAAACGTCCAACCGACCAACAGCCAAGCAAGATGCACAACTGACAGTGATCAAGAAGCAAGGCCAGCAAAACGTCCAACCGACCAACCGCCAAGCAGCATGTACAACTGACAGTGATCAAGAAGCAATCCCAGCAAAACGTCCAACCGAGCAACCGCCAAGCAGAATGCACAACTGATGCAGTGATCAAGCAACCAGGCCAGCAAAACGTCCAACCGACCAACAGCCAAGCAAGATGCACAACTGACAGTGATCAATCTTAAGCTAGAAGCAAGGCCAGCAAAACGTCCAACCGACCAACTGCCAAGCAGAATGCACAACTGACAGTGATCAAGCAACCAGGCCAGCAAAACGTCCATCCGACCAACAGCCAAGCAAGATGCACAACTGACAGTCATCAATCTTAAGAAGCAAGGCCAGCAAAACGTCCAACCGACCAACCGCCAAGCAGAATGCACAACTGACAGTGATCAAGCAACAAGTTTAGGCCAGGAAAACATCCAACCGACCAACCGGCTAGCAAGATGCACAACCGACCGTGATCAAGCAAGCAACTTTCGAGCAAGGCCAGCAAGACGACCAATCGAGCATTTGAGCAAGCNATCAAGCAAGCAACTTTCGAGCAAGGCCAGCAAGACGACCAATCGAGCATTTGAGCAAGCCATTGAAACGGTCAAGATGGCAGTGAGATCAGCGCGCGTCATCGGCCTGGCCGTGTTTCTTGGAAGGTTGGGTTGGGGGCCGTTTAGTAAGAAGAACAACTGCTTGCAAATAGATGCAGTTGCACACGTTTTCCGGAGCTCGGCACGACCGTGTGGTGAGTTCAATCTCGAGAACTGCATCGCTCTTCGCAGCACATATCGCTTGGCAAACTGCTCGCCCAATGTTGTCGGGTGCAGGCTCGCCGCAGTTCCTGAATGTTTTTATTTGCCGACATGCATGATTAGTTAAATTTCATGGTTTANTTGGCAAACTGCTCGCCCAATGTTGTCGGGTGCAGGCTCGCCGCAGTTCCTGAATGTTTTTATTTGCCGACATGCATGATTAGTTAAATTTCATGGTTTACACATATATACATATATATATAAACAACCAAGGGTGGATATGCTAATGCTTGCATCGGCTCGGGAAAGGAATTTCATATGGTCTTCATCAATGAAATTCGATATGGCCTGTGGGTTCAGCTGCGTCGACGAAGTGAACTGCAGCAAGTGGTCAGAGTAGTGGAATTTCTGCCGCAGGTGCCACAACATCTGTTTTTTGCTTGGGCATGCAAGGCCAGACACTGGCACGTGTCCAAGTGGAGCCTGAACAGAGCCGTCGATGCTGTGCATTGATCCTCATCGATGGATCGAAACACCAGGTGTATGCAATACTACAGGATACAGTTTACACTCAATTACTTGCAAAACATGATAAATTCCTTTGAGGAACGTCTGTAAGGTAAGGACGTCTGCCTTGCAGCCAGATCTGCATTGTCGTCGAGAGACTCCAAAGCATCGTGCACTCNTGCACTCCATCTGCAAAAGCCAGAGCTGCTCACCAGACAATTCCTCATTTGCTTCGGCCTCCTGCAGCTCATATTCGAAGGAAGCAACGTATCCTTAATTCGAACACACTATAAGCCAACTACAAAATAACATCTGTGATCGAGGTGTCCAGCGTAATGGCCATATGGGTGCAAAACAGCAACAATGCTTTTGTCCGTGCAGCCTGAGTTGACAAGGCATGTGCATTGCATGGCACACANCGTCTGCCTCACAAATGATAAGTTTATGCCGAGGAGCTTTGATCCGTGAGTCCAGCTCAGGGAATCGTTTCAGGGTCATGCCGGTCTGTGGCATTCCAATTTTGGCTCGTGTAAGCTCCGATCGCAGATGCTTACAATGCAGACGTTTCTAAACGCAGCAGCTAACTTGGAATCCAAACAGACTTTACTCTGCCAGCACGTGTCCTTGATGTTAAGTTCTTCGCCGACTTGTTTGGCCCATATTTTACCATGATACGGTGCAAGGCCTTGTTCACCTCATTATAGTCGGTGCCTAGGTGCTTCTGCAGTATAGCCAGAATCCAGGATGTCAGAGAGGATGCAATGATATCCCGCATCGTTCCCAAATTCAGCAAGTGCATACCTTACTTAGAGTCGTGTCTGCAGAAGCAATTATATTTTGATGCCATGAGATTGAAGGCTGACAAGGCACTGTCTAGCAGAATGCGTGACCTATTGTAGCCTGGAACGCTGCACCAGTGGCTTTGATCTTCTCCGTCTGTGACACCTCCTGCAAGACGTCTCCAGGCAGCATTGACACTGAAATCAGCATAAGATAGCCGTCGATCCGCAGTCGCCAGGCAGAGGTCGCACACGAATCGGCACCCTAAGCTTAGAAGCATATGCCACTCAGGCCGGAAGAAAGATCAGCAGTTACATGCTTGGTTCAATCGAGTGTCGGTAATGTCGACTCTGCAGGGTTGTGAGCAGAGACTCTGGCTTCCATGTCACCCTTCCACCAAGTGAAGTGAGCAGTATAGCCGCCACATATGTCCGAACCAGCTTTCAGGGCATGTTTGCCTTGCAACAACTTTCCACAGTGGTCGTGGCTCGGAAAAATACCTTTTGCCAAGTTGGCCAGATCCCAAGCCAGCACATCACAGATTGTTGCTCGAGTAGATGGCAAGACACGAGAGCTAGGCAAACCCACCACGAAGCACCTGGAGTAAGCACTTTGGTGCTGCGACAGTGAGCTCCAGCCCAAAATGCGTAGGATTCGTCCTTGAAACTGGGAACTCCGTCTTCATGAAGGAACAGAGGAATGGCGGAGGAGGCACCAGTCTGGTCGAGATTGATGTTTTGCATGAAGTTAGCACTTTCTTTGGCCCAATATGTAGCCAAGCACGCATGTCCTTCAGGACCAAAGACACATACATCAAACCTTGGGGCCACACATGAAGCAGCAAAGCGTTTAGGGTTTTGGGGTCAAGNAGCACTTTCTTTGGCCCAATATGTAGCCAAGCACGCATGTCCTTCAGGACCAAAGACACATACATCAAACCTTGGGGCCACACATGAAGCAGCAAAGCGTTTAGGGTTTTGGGGTCAAGAGTTAATCGTAAGAGTTTTAGGACTTCTGGTTGTGGGTAGCATGCAAACCCTAATTTAAAGACTATATGGCTAGCGTAGACATGTCACACATTCTGACGAANTAGGGTTTTGGGGTCAAGAGTTAATCGTAAGAGTTTTAGGACTTCTGGTTGTGGGTAGCATGCAAACCCTAATTTAAAGACTATATGGCTAGCGTAGACATGTCACACATTCTGACGAAGCATCTCATGCAGCATGTCAGACGGCAAAACAAAGTTGATGTTTTCCATCACCACTATCGGATCCAAGCCTGCTTTGCTCAGGGGGAGCTCCACGGTATAAGGCTCGAAGGGAAGCTTCATCCAGCGCCAGAATTCGCGGGAGCGGCCNGTTGGCGATTTTCGCTGCTTTTCTGATGGACATTGCCTGCCAGAGGCTGAAGCATGCATGTGTTGCAAGTCACAAAAACAGATGCATCTGGGGCAGTTGCCCCACTTCCGATCTCCTCGACAAGAAATCTGCAGCCACTGCTGTCGACATCATCAGTAGACCTCCAGTCCCATGTCACACATGGGCACAAGCTCTGTGTGGAATTTCTTCTTAACAGGAAATCAACAGCGGATCGAAGCCTCCGGCTGCAAGGCTGTGACCTCAGGTGCAAATTTAATCTAAATAGCGGACCAGCGTGGCGGGAGACAGCGGCCGTTACACTGAATNTTAACAGGAAATCAACAGCGGATCGAAGCCTCCGGCTGCAAGGCTGTGACCTCAGGTGCAAATTTAATCTAAATAGCGGACCAGCGTGGCGGGAGACAGCGGCCGTTACACTGAATTTGCAGCGAGGAATAACCAAAAAAAACTTGTACCTCAAACCCGAATTCAAAAAAACGTGGTGGGTGGCGCAATGCTGCCTAGCCCGACCACAAAAGCTTACAACTCCCAGCATCCCAATTCCCAAACCCAAAAAATCCCCCTGACTGTCTTGGGTTTCTGGTGAGATTCGGCAGCTTTGCGGCAGCCACCACAATCCCAAGACATTCAGGGGATTCAGGGTCTTAGGGTTCTAGGGTTGAGGGATTATAGCAATTGAGGGTCAGTAGGCGTGTAGTACTGGTGGGGACTTCGTATAGTAGTGTTANCACCACAATCCCAAGACATTCAGGGGATTCAGGGTCTTAGGGTTCTAGGGTTGAGGGATTATAGCAATTGAGGGTCAGTAGGCGTGTAGTACTGGTGGGGACTTCGTATAGTAGTGTTACACCCAGTACGAGGTGCCCTCAGTGCTGGATCTAAGTTGGAAGAAAGAGCAGCAATATATCTACATATATATATAAGTGCAGTCGAGGAACATGCGTCCCGGGAGCGTAGCACTGGCTGGCCTGCGTAGGGACTGTGAATAGCCAAGCATTCGCAAGGCAGTATAGCACCTGCACGTGCCGATGCATGCAGCAGCCAGACTTTTCAATTGGAGCGCCCCAACACTCCAGCTCGCAAAAGAGATTGGCATCTTCACAGCACATGTGATATCGAAGAGCTGAGAACAGCGGTTCGGGCAGCACGAAGGCATGTTAATAGTTAATATTTAATAGCCCCGGGAGCAACTCCACATGGGATATTGCAGTAGATCAATGCCCCGGGAGCAACTCCACAGGGATTGTAGTCATGGTTAGTCTTGCTAATGATTTAAAAGCNTAGTTAATATTTAATAGCCCCGGGAGCAACTCCACATGGGATATTGCAGTAGATCAATGCCCCGGGAGCAACTCCACAGGGATTGTAGTCATGGTTAGTCTTGCTAATGATTTAAAAGCCGTGCTCTGTTCGCTGCCCAACGAATCGACTCACCAAACTTGCAGTGGTGCATGGCTGTGTGTGGACTTAAAGTCGAAGTCCTGTCCAAATCATGTGTGATCGATCTCAGGCCTGGTGTAAAGCACAGCAAGCGACTTGCATAATTGTACCTTCGTACTCACATGAATATGTGAACACATCATGATTCAGGACCAGGAGCTTCATCAGCCTTCTTGGCTTTCGCTTTTTTCACAGCCTTCGGCTTAAGAGACTTCACGAAGGCTTCAGCCGCGGTCTCATGCCCCGCGAACACCTTCAAATGCTCGAGATGCTCCCT